>JASAMW010006414.1:0-17405 GCA_030247985.1 Epsilonema sp. ZAB3_2
GGAGAAGGGTGCATCAGCGGTACTTTTCAAACTTCCGGAGGGCCAATTTGTTGTGATGAATGTCGAAGGTTTTTTATTGTTCTTCTCCTGTCAGAAGACGCATTCTTTCACTGACTGAAGAAAAAGGCTAAAGGGGAAATATGTAGGAGCAAGCAACTGTCGCTACAATTTGCTCCAGTTCAGCACGTACAGTATGTGCATAGCATACTACTCTAGGTACATTACATTGCCTTTGTATTTTCGAATTATTGACAAAACTTTCGGGGAATTTTTCTTGCTAGAAGCGTGCGCGCCCTCCTGATTGATAATTGAAACAACTCAGAATTCAACAGAAGCTGAGCAACAATCAAACAACAGAGAGGGGCATGATGATATAAAATAAAATGCATCTACGTTTTATTTGTAGACGGTTGCTACGGGGGGGGGGGGGGGGGGGGAATTTGCCAAATGTTGCTGCACCACGCGCATACAGGGGTAATGTTTGTCCGTTTGTTTGTAGGTACGTACATACATGCATTACATACCTAAACCACTGTGCACCGCCCCTCCACATCACTCACATGTACATACATAGCATACGTACACACAAACATACAGATACATAACCGTAGGTATATTCGACGAAAGCTGTCGGTGTTTTTGTGTTGCAGTTTCACATGCTGTACTTTCTGGCCTTTTTCTTGATGCTGGCTGGCTCAATCATTTATTCCGTCAAGCGTCCGTCCAAAGGCGCTCCTCGCTCCTTCCCCTGTTTTCCGTCTAGCAGAAGGAGACAAGGAGGCGGCAGCAATGCATCTCCTCCGTCCAAAGAGACCTATGCAGAGTTGCTGGATGGCAACTTGGTGGGTGCTGCTCTGAATCCCGGCAGAGAGGAGCGCGTGGCTACGGAAGACGACGGCACGGAAGTGTTTCTGAAGCAGTGCCCCGTGCATGGACCTGTGATTGTGCGCAAGAATCGCGATGGCACGAAGAAAACAGAAGTGCTCTCTTCGACGGCTTCCTCGCAGAGTCAGTCTCAGTATGCGCCACTCGTGACACCAATGGTACAAATAGCTCAAGCAGATCAGGGACGGCAGCTTTGATCGAAACGGCGTTATCCGATGTGGTGAAGATGCATGTGCGCCTAGATGCACGTACTTCCAGTTGTGGTCTCAGTCGGTTTTACGGGCCGCTCTGTAAAAAATTACTGTACTTGATTTGGTTGGAAAGCGTTAGATTATGTTTTCGAAATTTGTAAACGTTGCTGCCGTATATTCTTTGCCAGCGTTGGTATATTTTGTACTATATGATTGTTTGTTTTTGATATATGATTGTTTGTTACTCATATTTGATTCGAATGTTACGCGTGTGTTGAGTTGAGTGAGACACCTGCTATGACAACAGTGGTTTGTGCGATTATACATACATACATGGCCATGTTTGATTCGAATATGCAGTACCAAAAATAGCAGTACCAAAAAGGGTGATGAGCTCCATTAGGTTCGATTGTTTGATATTGATTTGTACTCATTCACTCTGGTTCATTTCTGCTACACTGAGCAAATGATGCGCGAAGTTTAGCTTTGTTGATTCACTGACAGCTTCATTTTGATTTTGTATTCATCATGCCTTTGTGGAAGATGTACTTATGCTGATACTGATAGTCAGTCCCAGATTGGGTACGATACTGTAAAGCGTCGTGTATAACCCCCTTCGAATATCCCCCTTGTGTAGAACCCCCTGATCGTGTTAATCGTGACTAACGATTTTTATCTCCCCCCCCCCCCCTCTAACAAAAATGTTGAAAACGCGCAAATAAAGCAAAATAATCATGTTGGTAATGATTTGGCACATTTTGCTTGGTCTCCTGTATTGTATAACCCCCTCGAATCGGCGACTAACGATTTTTATCCCCCGGGGGTTATACGCGAAGCTTTCCAGTACTACCAGAGGTCTACATTACATATTGTACAGTGTACCACGTAGAGTATATCCATGTGCATGTCATGTCAGCTTTTATCATCTGGGCCTATGTCTATTTATATTTCATTGTTGTGCACTGCTCAAAGAAGTTTGATAAGCTAAATTTGTTTTGCTCCTTCATGCGAAGCGAAGATCTTGGCTGATTGTTGCCCAAAGTTGCAGAAAACGATTTTACAGCAAAATAAAATGCGCACTGATAAAAAGCTTTTCGTTTATGTTGTACGAATTATATTGCTTCGTCAATTATTGTGACTAATCAAGATTACATAGAAAGTATTTGCGTTGTAAATTGGTCGTGTACCGTGTCCTCCCGTTATTCTAGCTGCCTTGCATAAGAGTACACATTGAAAGCAAAGCACCAATGTTATTCACAACACCAACGGTACCATGAAAGTGCCCTTGATCTCAGCCCTTCGTTCGTGGCCTTTCATCTGTCGTTTTCCACGGCGCGGTTGAACGTTGAAGTCATAGCGTGGTATTTTTTTCCGGCCCTCGGGAAACATGGCATCGGGTTGATTGGAATGGTGATTGAGTGGCTTTTTCGGAAAACTTCTACGCGGAGAGAAAGAAAGAGAGCGCGCGAAGTGGGAAATGGTGGTGGGGGAAGTTGGGTGGCATGGTGTGGGTATCGGGTTGGTAGTATCAAAAATATATAATTCTTGCTTAGGGGAAGAATGGAGGGCGTAGTGTAAACGAAAGAGAGCATCCCTGACAGATATGCGCCCCAATTATTTGGGTTTTTGAAATATCCAATTATTTGGATACCCAATTATTTGAGTTTTACGAAACCAAATAATTGGGTTTTACGAACCCAAATAATTGGATATTTCAAAAACCCAAATAATTGGGGCGCATATACAACTGCCAGGGATGCTCTGTTTCGTTTACACTACGTCCTCCATGTCCATTCTTCCCCTAAGCAGAATTAAGTGTATATTTTTGGTAGTAGGCAGAAGTCAAATGAGTCCGGGTTTCAGGCCCGCCCGCGGGCGCGCGCCCCGTCCTACCAGTCCAAATCGCGACTCATTTTTCTCGGCTTTTTATCAAACAGTCGCCGCCCCTCCGGTATCATTTATTATCTGCCAGCAAAAAAAGGCAAAGAAGTCGAAGTCGGGCTGAAAGATTGGCGAACTTTTGCGCTGCTCAGCGCAGTCGTGGCAAAGTTATTTTCGTCGGTAACGTTGATTGCAGGCCGCGCCTCTATAGCCTGATTGTGTGGAACTTTTTGTTTGGACGACGGTTACCGTAGCTTTCAGTAAAGCTTGTCTGTGAAGTGTGGTCCGTCATTTGGTGCCTAATGTGTTTGTTTGCGCGGTGATTGCTTTTCCTTGCGAAGAGTAGGAAAGTTTCATCCGAGGCGCGGCTACCGACCTATGGCGAAATAATTAGTGACCCTGGTGTTTTGGTGAAAGATGCGAGAAAATCGAGAGGCGAAGGGCACGCAATGAAGTGGATAGGCGAGATGATGAAGCGGGCGCATCAGCTGTTTTCTGGTTGACTGGTCGCTGCAAATGGACAGGGGATGAATGGGAAGGGGGGTAAGAAGATACGCCGGAGATGGGCGGCATATCTGGCCTTTGATGGATTAGACAGCTCGGGAATCGCTGCCCAATGACCGTAAGTGGGCCACAGCGGATTAGGAGAAGAGACTGAAGAGGAAAAGGGAGAAAGGCCGGAGGAAAACAGAGCATACAAAGAAAAATCCAGCAGCAAGCCAATGTCCATTCGTACGTAGGAGAGCCTATGTTGAGTAAATAAAGGAGCAGTCTCACTCACGTTAGTGCGCCTCCGTTGTCTCACGTGGTGTACGTACGTACGTACGTACGTACGTACGTGGGTAGTAATCCCGTTCGTTGGTTGGTCTGTCAGGCGGCTAGTAAGTGAGAAATGGGGGAGACTCGGCTCTCCTTATTTCCAAAGTGAATGATTGGACAGGAGGGAGGACTGGGAGATTGATTACAAATCTATCCGGCCCATTCATTTGTGCGAGCGGCGCGCAGGGCGGGTAAGTAAAAGCTTATCAAGCCGGCGGGTGGGGAGCAGCCAGCCCGCCAGAAGGGACGCCGCCACGCCACCTCGCCCTGTCGAGAAGAAAGAAAGAAAGAGCGCAGTCCGCAAAGTCGGTAATCCCTCATCCGCCGCCCGCCGGGCCGGTCAACCCTTTCTCTCTCTCTCTCTCTCACTCGCTCACCATTCTTGCTATTAGAATCAAAAGAAAGAGGTGGGTTGTGCGTGCTGCGGCATACTGTTTCATCTGTTCACTCCTCATCAGTATCATACTGCTACTGCTACTGCACTGCGCCGCACTGACCCCCTATTCGCAATATCAAATTTTCGGGCGCTGGTTTATGATATGTTTGTTGTGTGTGTGTAGTGTATAGCCTATACATACAGTATGTGATATGTATTTTCCCAAGTGTGTACACAATCCATAGACGTGTGTATGTACACACTTGGGAGATAGAGGCCGTTTTGGCGAGCTCCTGCGCGTCGATTATCTCTGGCGGGCGGTGCGTACACCCGTATGTACAATGTGTGTACAATATGTATGTACGTGTGCATAGAGCGGTGTAAAAAACTGCCCCTATTCGACGGCGGCACACTCGGCAATGCGGCCACTGTTTCTCGTTTCAGCGCGCCGCCGTACATACTCTTTTCAGCACATTTTATGTGTGTGTGTGTAGGTATATGTATATGTTTGTGGGCGTACGTACATAGAGGATGGTGGGAGAGTAGCATCGCGTTTGGCACATCGTTTGACTGCTCATTCGCTACTTTACTTTGATAGTGTTACTACTGATTCTTCCTCTTCGTCGCCTTCGACTACTACACTGCGCCCGCAAGTGTTCCAGGAAGATAAACTAGGCAGTGTACGTACGCGCGTCCGTGTTTCCCCCACTTGCCCTTGCCGCGCGCCATCAACACGGCATCAAAGTGGCCAATAAATTTACGGGAGCACCCATCAAATACGCGGGGTTCCTGCCGTACATACGTACGGTGCCCATACTACTATCTCGTCAACGAGGAGCGAGAGTCAGTCAGTCAGGCCCGGTGCACTTTTATTGCTCCCGCGCCGCTACTACTCTACTACTCGTTATGTGCGTTCTTTTCTACTCCACTCGGGTCTAATCCTACAACTACTTTAGTACTTGCGCTCGGGAATCGCGTTTATGTAATGTTGTAGTGTGTGGAGAAGCGCGTTTGTGCGGTGGTAATTGACCGAGAGTCGTAAACTTTTACGACTTCTATCTAATCTGTTGCTCTTTCATAGGCACCGATACATACGAAGGATGCCCACCCGCGAAAATCCTGCCTAATTTATGCCGGCAATGAATTCGCGCCGCCGCAACTCCTCCTTAGCCATTCATCTGCAATCCGCGCTCCACCCTGCCGACAAACTGCAACAGTTGAGAAGAACCGCGCATCCGTCGCTGCTGCTGCTTCACGCGAAAGTCACGATTCCGCTGCTGTTGCTGGCGTTGATCGGAAGTGCGACATCGGAAGCTGTACGGAACCATGCGGAAGCAACTGCGGTCGCCGCGGACTCCGACCTCAACAGACGCAGCAATCCACAGCATCTGGGCGACCACGACTCCTCCCACTTTTCCGACGAGGCAGCAGGTGGCGCTTCTTGCCAGCCGATCACCATCGAAATGTGCTCCGATCTGCCCTACAATCTCACCACCTATCCAAACCTGGTGGACAATGAAAATCAGCAGGAAGCCCTGCTGCAGCTGGACACTTTCAAGCCGTTGATCGAGAGCCAATGCAGCCAGCTGACAAAGTTCTTCCTCTGCTCCATCTTCGTCCCGATGTGCACGCCGAAGGTGCGCGCATCCATCGGCCCCTGTCGCCCCCTATGTGAAAGCGTGCGCAACCGTTGCGAACCTATGCTCAGCGGCTTCGGCTTTCCTTGGCCAGCCAGTCTGAACTGTAGCAAATTTCCCGTCAAGAATTCCGTGGATTCCATGTGCATGCAGCCCCAGAATGTACCTGAAGAGCAGCCAAACAGCAGCGGCAAGGACCATCGCGGCCATCATAGCACCTTTGAAGACAATTATCTGCCATCCCTTTCGCGCCAACCTGGAGATGCTGCAGACTCAACCAGTAATCTGCATCGCTGCAGCAAGCGCTCGAACAGCAGACTCGGTGGCTCCAAGTACATTTATGTGAATCGTACTGGCACCTGTGCTCTCAAATGCGAAGCGGATGGCTACTTTGATGCGGAGCAAAAGCACGTTGTTCAAGTTCTCAGCTTCAGCTTGGCAGTGCTGTCAGCTTCGTTCGCGTTGATCAGCGTGATTTCGCTGAAATGCTGCCGTCGACACTGCGGCGGAAGTCGCAGTAGTCATAGCAGTTGCTGCAGCAGCAATCGCCAGCATCACCAACATTACCCTCCAGCTGCAGGCGTGGAGGACTTGTACTATCCGGACGTTCCCCTGCTTTTCGTCACCATTTGCTTCGGTTTGGGTGCCTTGGCCTACCTCATACAGTGGCTGGGTGGTCGGGAAGCGATGAGTTGTGTTCGCTATGCAGGCGTCAGCATTCTGGTTCCTTCGGGGCTGCAGCAGATCCGCTGTACGCTGGTCGGTATACTGCTCTACTTCTTTACTGCTGCCAGTCGTCTCTGGTGGCTTCTGCTTTGTTGGTGCTGTTTCCTGTCCGTCGGCTTGCGCTGGAGCTCAGCGGCGTTGCATCGCCAAAAGTTTTGGTACCATGTGGTCATCTGGGGAGTTTCCGTCCTCATGGTCGTGGTGAGTCTGGTGCAGAAGGCAGTGGACGCAGACGAGCTCACCGGCCTCTGCTTCATCGGTCAGCAGCTAGGCCGCGAGTCAGCCCTACTTGGTCTGCTGGCCATACCCGAGTTGGTCGTCCTCCTCGCCGGCACTCTTCCGCTCCTACTCGCCGTCGTCTGGAACGTGCGCGAGACCAAGCGACGCGGGCGCCACCGATCGGGCGCAATGCATGCCGCCGCTGCAGACGCCTGTCCAGCCAGCGGCAGCGGTCTGATGACAGTGGCGGGAGCCGCCTTCTATCTTCCCATCGCCACCACCCTCATCTGTTGCTACTTCTATGAGTACAGACAGAGAGAAAGCTGGACGGAGGCGACACTACCGAGCTTTCAGATCTTTCTGCTTAGAATCCTCGCCAGTCAATCCTACGGCCTGATCGCGGCCAGTTGGCTGCTGCTTCGACTCTTCTGCAACGCGTACTCTGCTGGCAGATGCGTCCTCATCACTGGCACCGGAGGGGCTCAGACCACAAAGAAGCTGCCGCTGCATTACAACTCTGGCTCCTCCGTGCTGTCACATGGGACGGCGAGAGAGCCGATGCTGGCTCCCATGCCTCCTCCGCCTTCTTTGCAACTTCTGAATCAGCATCAGCGCGGAATGTGGGTGGATTTGTGATCAACGGCGCCCGCCCAGGAACTGGCAAACGCAAAATAAAAAAAACGATCCCGCACCGTAGTGGGTAATAAAAAATAAATATAAGATAGGTATTCGTTCGTCGATCGGTACGCATTTATTGTGATTTTCGTGTGTACAAACATGTCTAGTGCACACACAGTAGGTGAGAAATTTTATCCGTAATTGACTTGTACTTTAATCTGCGTTCGATGATTGTGTACATTGTTGGTACTTAGACGTAGGTATACTGTTTTGTGGTTAATGACTGATATTGCACGCAAAATATACCAAATAAACATAGTACGTAGTATGCTGCTTCAATCGTACTATTTGTGCAGGTATTATGTATCATTCATTTCATACAGTTGATAGTACGTACGTATCTATGACATGACAGATATTTACTGTTCAATATCTCTGTGACAGTCACAATTTATGCTTTGTCTTTGGTATCCATGAAATAATTCAAGATGAAAAAGCAGCACGTAGAATCGTAAATTTTGGCCGCTGCAAAAGAGATCTAAAAATGCTCAGGCGGTTATATTTCTATGAGGGCTTTGCAATAGATATATCATCTCTGTCCTTTAGAGCTGCTTTTACCGATGGGCGCTCGCCATTTAGCCCAAAGCCGCAACGCAAACAAACGCTTGGCGTATTTACTGGGAAACTGACCGCAGGGATCAAAGTGTTTTAGGCCTGTCTTTTCTCCAGTAGTCGATGCTGTACTCTTGTCGTCCAAGCTTTGTGTACAGAGCAGATGCCGTTCTGGCCAGATCAGATTACCTTGCGCCGTACGGGATAGTATTTACGCTGTACGTCGTACGTAAGTAAGTACTGGCAGTGTCTAGTATGTAAGAGAGGCCTCTGCCCTGAAGGGGTTTCTTACCGCGCGCTTGTGTACGGAAGTAGTGCGCACATCACGTAGCAGCCGACAGACACCATGCGATTGCATTTTTTGTTTGGCTTTTAGCATTGGAAGAAATCCAAAAAACTTCTGATTGTTCTGATTTTGAACTTCACTTCACACGAATAGCTTACGTAACTACAGTAGTATGCAATTTCTCTGTACGGTGATCGACCATCATATTCTGCTCGGTTCGATTCCCTGTTCTTTTCCTCAGCCGTACGTACGTATACTCCACTGTTACTTGCAGGACGTACGTATGTACGTATTATATCGGCGGCAAGGCGCATTGGTCCTTCTGTGGCTGGTGCAGTGGCGGAATGAGCGAGAAGAGAAGGGGGGAGCTGGAGGGGGAAGTGAGTGATTGCCGAGTTGGCTTCCCGTTTCTCTCCGACTCGGCGTCGTAGATCATTTGCCGGAGCGGCAAATGACCACCATTTTTCACTGTCCCTCCCGCCGCCGTCGCCTCGATTGCGCCGCCCGTCCCGCTAGCCCGCACCAGCACATCTCCGCATTATTCAGTACATTCTGATCGGGTATGTAGAGTACTGTGTGGTAAACCCGGACACGGGGGTAAACCCGGACAACTAGTATATCTCAGCATCAGCAACCATACGACCGAGTGAGACAAGCATTCTACCAATCGATTCCTTGAACTTTCCTCTTTCACATGAGCTACCATGTTCATCATTTGCTGAAGCGGCAACTTCAGAAAAGCTTAGGTGTCCGGGTTTACCCGTGTCCGGGTTTACCCCACGGTACCCTACCTACATACAGTTGCCGCTGGCTGCTGGCTGTTGTACGTATTGGCTACGGCAGCGGGCGGGCAGAAAAGGAGTGCGCGGACTTGGGGGAACATCGTGATAAATCAGGCAAATGTGCAGGCCGACAGTCGATTCATCACTGATCCCGCGCGGCATCGGCGGCACACACACGGCGTTCTCTGCCTGCGCCCAGTAGCGGAGAGAGAAGGAGATCGCTGCACGGAAGGTCAATAATATGCAGCACGAAAAAGTAGGAGTAGGTAGGTGCCTGCCTACCGCCTACCTACCAAATTTACGGGAATCAGGTATGCAGTATGCATGTACGTACATACATATACTGCATTCCGTGCTCCCGCAGTACATACTGTACGTGTACACGCAAAAGGGCTCAAAAAGGAAGGTGGCATCGACGATGGATGATGCATTCGCTGATTGCTGCAACTTCCATCAGACCGGGAACAGATAACTGACTGACTGACATTCCACAGTGCGCCCGGCCATTACCGCCCTTGTTTTTGCTTCGTGGATGGATGCTTATGTACGCCAGCAAATACCTAAAGCAGCAATGTCATGCCAAGTATTGTACATATAGGCCTCTATTTGCTAAAAAGTTCTTTTTTTATCAGCGGTTTGAGAATATTAGAGGGCCTTCCTTCCTAGTTCTTCGTATTTGTCCAGCATCCTTGCAGGGGCGTGGGTAGCATAGAAGTAGAAGTAGAATATTAGCAGAGTGTGTACGCACATACCGTACGATCAAACTTATCGTGATCGATCATACGTACATAAGATCATTTCACAGCGAGCAAACAGCTAAATGCGATAATCAATGGCGCAAGAAGCCGCTGCGTGCATGGCATGTATTTTGCACTTCCATCGGGAAAAAGTCAATCATTCGTTGGGGTCTGAAGTACAGTAATTAGCATACGGTAGCATTGGTCGTTGAGTGATTTATAGTCTGGCCAATAGCAGTTGGCACCTGGACTCAAGGCGAGTTGCGTAGTTTGCATGTGCTTCTGCTAAATAGGAGTACACGAAGCGTGGACAGAAATCCGCATTTGTAAATCTATTTTACGCAATGCGCCTTGAGTTCAGGTGCCAACTGCTATTGGCCAGACTATAGTGGTCCACATATTATTCGGAGGTCCATACTGGCTGGACATGGACTTTTGTTTTTACTGCGAAGAGGTGGAAGAGAAGAGGAGGAGGTGAACGCGAGTGGGCAGAAAAGCTCGCCTGCTGGAGAAGAGATAAGGAAAGATGTCCCCGAGAGAAATAAAAAAAAACAAAAACAAACACAAAAAAAAAAACCACCAAAAAAACATGATGCTGCCTGTTGTGACGCGTGCTGGTACCAGTAGTTCTTCCGTTTCCCGATGTTGCCTGTTGGCCGGTCAGTTCTCAAGTTGGCATGGACGAAGGATTAGATGTGAGGGTAGGCGTGGACCTGCTGCGAACACTGTTCTACGCAGGCGGGCTCACGTATTTCGGCGCATCTACCCGTTCCCTGTCACTCCGGACGGACAAATGCAGAGGTCTCCGCACGAGAAACGGATATACCAACTGTACGAAGTAGCGGAAGAAGATGTAGAACTCACACCAGAGCCTTTGGATGTTATTCTCACCACTTTTGTAGAAGGTATGTACATACGTACGTATGCATTGCATGTATGTTATGTATTGTATTATGTATGTATGTACATACGTACGTATGCATGTTTTGTATGCATGTACGTTGTGTTGTGGTAATTAGTTTTGGCGAGGACGGTGGTATTCTGTTGTGTACATAGAATATGGCAACCGAGGAGATATGGTTAGTTTGCCCAGGGATGTCGGTAGAGATCTGATCTTATTGGGAGATGCCGTCTACGCCTCACCCTTCAATCTGAAGAAGTTTGATAACGAGCGAACGGTGAGCAAGGGACACCGTGTAGAACAGCAGTCATTATTTCTACCAACTTACGACTTTCCGTGTGCTTCTATTTTTAGGTAAAACCCGAGGCATATTCGGCGAAACAGAGGATAAGCCCGTTCGCCATGAAGGTATAATGCGAGTAGCGTCCTTCCAGCCTACTGTTACGTACTGCGTACGTATGGCAATAGCGTCCGAGGCCAGTAGTGTACGTGTAAACAAGTTCTATAGTCTGGCCAATGGCAGTTGGCACTTGGACTCAAGGCGCGTTGCGTAAAATAGATTTACAAATGCGGATTTCTGTCCACGCTTCGTGTACTCCTATTTAGCAGAAGTACATGCAAACTACGCAACTCGCCTTGAGTCCAAGTGCCAACTGCTATTGGCCAGACTATAGGAATATATATGGCGAGTTTAGCCAGCTGTCTTTGGACCGGTACCTGGTGGTGTGCCCAAGTCCACAGCTGTGACCGGGGGTAGCGGGTTCGATTCCCGCTCGGTCCTATTTCTCTCCCCCCTTTTCGGGCCCGACTATCGCCGTATACGGAACGCTGCACCTCACGCTACTTATGCAAACGGGCAGTAGTTGTCGCGTTATCACTGGATAAACTCGGTCATAAAAGCTGCAACGTATACGTACTGTACTGTGCATGCTTAGTTTGTGGACGTGTTTTTTTCAGTCTGCTCGCGCCCTCCAGCAAACAGTCTGCGTGTTTCCGATGAATCTGGAGAATTCTTGGACCATCCAAAGATGGCATGCAAGGGTTGCACTTCGACAACAGGTACGCCACGTACAATTGTAAGTGTGCTTTTATGTACGTACATCGTACGCTGCTTGTAGTCTTCCCGAAACGCAGTTATTCTAGGGGCTCTTATCTTCGGATGAAGACAGTATCGTCATGCCCAAGACACCAATCACTGGCCCGGATTTGTCGCAAGAGAACCAACTCTTCAGATTTTACGTGATTGTAAGCTCGCAGCGTCCTGATTGTCGGCAGTAGTACGTACAGTACGTATGCGGATGAAAAGAAAACGTGCCGTAGCGTGCAGTGCTGCATTGCATGTGGAATGAACCCACCTGGAATTTTGGTGTATATATGTAGATCAATCAACAAATCATTGTGCCAGCCCTGGGTAGAATTCAGCTGAGCACATCACAGGATGGGAAAGAAGTGGTGTCGACATTATCAGAGCCCACAAAGACCAATCCCAAAGAAATGACAGCATGGGGCTTGAAGCCAGAAGCCATTCGCATTATTCCTCAGGAACTGCAAGAGCAAGACGCTTTCGATGTGTGGGAATATATGAATTCTGTAGAAATAGAATCAAACGCCTGACAACTGTTTGCTTAGCTTGTTCATGGTCTGGTCAGTGGCCGAGAGGTGACAACCTGAAGGTAGGTACTCGCTGGCAATTATGCAAAGCGCTTGTTTGTTTGTACGTAAAAACGTTTTTCAAGCACACACATGAACATACGCATTGCAATAGAGGCAAATTTAAGCAAAAAAGTTAGTTTTGATTGGACGGTTGTCATGCTAAATGGCGCAGGCAAATATCGATACAACACAATACATTGTCTTGTTTTCCCATCGAACAGTCGTCGATCCTGAAAGTTACGGAGTTGATGTGACAGCATCTGGGTTGGGTTGGGTGCCCTGTCAGTCCATATGAGACCTCTCATTCTTATATACGCCCTACCGGTACCTACAGTATATACGGTAGGTACAACACAGGCACTTCCTTACCGTCTGTCGAATTATCCCAGTAGCAGGAGCTTGCCATGTGCAATCCAGCCCCATTCTTTTGCATGATCACGCATGTCACTGAAAATATAAGCAAACATTTCAACTATGACAGTATACTGTAGGCTTGCACTTGGACCACAATGCATGCCGCGTTCACCATACGTCCGTAAATTCTGACGTCCGCAAATCATCTAGAGTACGTTACGGGCGAAGTAGGCCTACGGATTCACGGAGGTATGGTGATGAGGTAGCATACATACAGTACTGTTGCCATGGTAACAATACAGATTTCAAAGACTGACCAATATATTTGTATGGCTTGTTCAGTTTGGTCAGCTTCGCCAAGGTTCCTTCAACAATACTTGATGTCCATTGATTGACCTGAGAATGCTGGTATCCACTTGTCCCCAAGACAGTGTCAACCGCCTATTTTGCACGCAACATACAGATATGGTAAATTCGGCACGAGATAAGACCGTCCACCCGCAGAAAGAACGACCTTCAGTACGAGGTGGTTGGGTTTCGTTTGTTTACTCCATGGCCGGGTTTACCCCACAGTACCCTATAGTCAGTGGGACGATCAAGACCGTGCTTGACAATTTTGCCGCTCCCGTGGCATTTTAGTAAATCTGGCATTTCTATACAAGAATAGCAACCGGCTTTTCGACCCTTTTTCAAACAGTCTTGCTATTCTTGTATAGAAATGCCAGATTTACTAAGATTGCTACGGGAGCGCGAAAATTGTCAAGCACGGTCTTGATCGTCCCGGTGACTATACCCTTCAGATCAATGAGAGCTTGCAACTGTTGTTATAGCATCCATACAACGGAAAGCTGCTCACACACAAGAACTGATAAAAAACAGTCAACATTTGAACTCACCTCTTTGCACAAAGTTTGAACTTCCTCTTGGGAAAACGCTGCGCTACTTGCCCCATCCACCATGCTTCATTCGTTCACTTTCCTACTGCACATTCCACTGCTTCTGCCGACTTCGATTTCGATTTTTTTTCCTTTCCTTCCTTCCCAGATGCCTTGGGTCTGGCTAAAAGGCTGACGCTGCCGGTAATAATTATGAACAAAAAATGCAAATAGCGTCAATATTTCAGCTTTGAATGATTGCCGCCATACTCATGTGCATGAAGATCATAGATCACAAAGACATTTGTATTTGTTATTACAGACATAAAAAAGGTGTTATGCATGCACATCAGCTTACACTGGCACAGTGACTCTTATAAAAGGCTCCTGGATGATGTAGCGAGCTACAGGACAGTGGATATGATTATGATAATGCAGCAGATGCCATGCAACTGTACATCCCTTATTCCAGTCACGAAACAAAAACACGTCTGGCGTAGATGGCTACCACGTCCTGGGGTAGACATTATAAAACAACGTTTTCTGTCATAGTCAATATTATTTATTACAACAGCGCTTAGTTTACTAGCAGCCATTATTATTTTGCCATGCCGACTGCAGGCAATATTCTCAAGCCACCAGGAATGTCACCGTTTCTCATCACTGTATTTTCATTGCTATTTATCTCATTTGCTGATAAGATTAGTGCAAAATCACCCCCTGAAACCGTTAATGGTATAAGGCACTCGTTCTGCTTTTTCTTATTCTTTGTCTTTCCTATGTACTGGTATATTATCGCCTTGTTTGTAACAATCTTATGTATTCCTACTGGTTTGCTGAGCAGATTGTGAACTGGAGTTTACAACATACTTACGGCCATCCACCAAGGCAGCGCTTCATACAGTTGGTGAAATCCAATGCAATCAAAAAGATAGCTGTGTAATAAAAAGTGGGGCTGTGTTGGAGTTCTTGGCAGCAGATGGATCACCTGTGGGGCCAACTTCATTGTCAGGAGCTGCCTGTCCATCTAATCCTGGATTTATGGTATTCACAAGAGAGGATGGCAGCAGTCATGAAGCAAAGCTTGACCATATGGACTGGGTTCAAATGAAGTGCAAAAGTGGACGCCTTGCTGCTCGTCTGTTAGATACATATCACAAAGTCATCGAGGACATCTCTGAGGATGTGGTTGCAGTTGGCTGCAAAGCTGTTGCCCATGCAGGTACTAGTATGTATAAGAAACTAGAATTTGAGTGCTGATGACCGTTTTGGTGAATATGAAGCAGCTGTCTTGTGCTCTTTTAGCATGCTACTTCAGTCACAAAAACCTGGAATGGTTCGACTTTGGTAAATCACAAGGTTTCATGGGAACACAGTGTGATGCAAGACACTGTGTAGTAGAGGACAGCTTCACTTTCAGCCTAAAGGGTTCCACATGTCACCCCAGAAATGCTGCTCCAGCACCTTTGATAGTGAACGGGAAAACAACACCAGTTGCTCATACAGAAGTATTCTTCACTTGTACAAACAAAACTCTCTGGGCCACTGGACCATTCAAGGCTATCGCAACAACATCAGTTGCTTGTCCTGCAAGAAGACTGGGCTGATTTATCAATCTAACAGTCTTGTAAATGTTCATTTGCCATCTGTCTCTGAATGATTTGCCAATGATTTTTTGCAAATATGAGTAGCCTATTCTTGCAAAAAGAACTTTTTCAAAAGAGGGTACCTTGTAGTTGCATACATAATGTCCCATGCAACCATACTTAGACACTGCACAGCGCACACTTTATTGGACCAAGAATGTATACTGGTTGGTACATTGGATGATTGTGTGAATTTAGCTCACAGATGAATAAAGAAAAATGGAGAGAGAGAGTCCCCACAAGAGAGAGCCTCTCCCCATGGTTGGCCCAGAGCCCTCATGCTGAGCCTCAAGGCAAGGGGCAGAAAAAATAAAATGATATCATAATCATAAAGTTTAAAATAAAATGTAGACATATAAAGGCAGGTGCATCTTCCTATTCAGGTGTCGACGACTGCAAGTGGTTGAAAAAATATAGCCCTGCAGATAGCATATCATGGAAAGCCTGTATCAGTGGCCATATGTTTGATGAGCAATGACTTCTCTTCATGCAAAAATTTAAGCTGTAATTACATAATGCACTCAAGGCTCTTATATGAGCATCACATACGTAACGTAGTACATTGCGTCTATGATCGATCACATGTCTGCACTAGGGGAATTTTTGCAGAAAGACAAAGGGTGTTATTTTTTATGCCCTTTTCACATAAAAGCCAGACAAGCAGCAGACTGTAAATGACAAAAACTGACGGTTTGACTGTATAAAAGGACAACTATGCTGCATAATGGCACTTTTTCACCTCATCGGCCTCAATAGTTATACAGGCTGATTTGGCACCATCTGCTGGTGAAACACCAATGCAGCAAACTACAGTCATGTATGTGCGAATTGGATTGGTCATTGCAGTCATACAAACTATTGTGCAAGCGGCTATTGGTAAGATCAAAAATATATAGGCCTAACTCATCCTCTATTGGAAAGAATGGGAGATCCATATTCATCCCAAAACAAGAGCCCTTGACCCAAAATTTAGGGGTTTAACCCAAATTTGAAATACTAAATGGACCATTGCCTCTTCGTTTCTTTTCACTGCGTCGCCAATTCTTCCCAATACAAGAACTAATATATATTTTGGTAAGGCATTGGATGGGTTCTTTATAGTGTATAAAATTTTGTCTCTGCTGCTATATAACTCTGCTGTGGTTTTGCATAGTGTGGTTGTTGTAGCTGCACAACAATCTTGTGGAGTGGAGTTCACAACTTACCTAAGACCTTCCACTAACCCAGCCATAAGAACAAATGGCACACTGAACTGCAACAAACAAGACAACTGTGTCATAGAGCATGGATCAACTCTGGAATTTTTGGCTGCTGATGGAACT
The DNA here is from genome assembly GCA_030247985.1 of Epsilonema sp. ZAB3_2. Lineage (NCBI taxonomy): Eukaryota > Metazoa > Nematoda > Chromadorea > Desmodorida > Epsilonematidae > Epsilonema > Epsilonema sp. ZAB3_2. The sequence continues at coordinate 16,521 of JASAMW010006414.1, forward strand.
CCTGTGGGGCCAACCTCTGTTGCCAGAGCAGCATGCCCATCGAACCCTGGAATTATTGTCTTTACCAGAGATGATGGGACTAGCCAAGAAATTAAGCTTAATCATCTAGACATTGTGCAACTGAAATGCTGGCAGGGATCAATTACAGCCTACCTCTTAAGCATACTTCATCAGCAGAAACTTAAAGTCACTGGAGATATTGATGCAGTCGGATGCAAGGAAGTCATACGGACTGGTAATGACATTGAAAGATTTCTCTACATTTTTTAACAGTCATAAAAATGCTAAAAACTTGCAAATTTTCCTTGCAGCGTGCCTTTTTCACCATAAAAATTTGGAATGGGTTGACTTTGGCAGAACAGCAGGCATTGGTGGGGTTCAGTGTGATGTATGGAAAAATGCACTGTTAAAAATGACTACACTTTCAGCCTTCGTTCTTCCACAGTCATCCAAATAATGCAGCAGATGCACCCTTCCTTTTGAATAACAAACAAACACCAGTTGTCACGAGTGAAGAATTCATGTAGAAACCTCACTTTGTGGGCTTCAGGACCATTTCACAATTGCTACAGAATCAATTGCCTGTCCAATATATTGGTAAAAAACAAAGTTATGAATTTTTACTTTTGTTTAGTTGAATGACAGTAATGATTGTTTAACTAGAAATTACTCTACGTATGTGGTACTGTAGGTATACAAGAAAAGCTGAGATATATGCCCGAGCACTCTAGCTCTCACTAAGATCCAAACAGTGAACATGTATTGTTCCTCATCTCTAGATCCCTGAAAGATCAAAGGAAGAGAATGTGTCAAAGATGGAAACAGCTTCCAGTGTGGAAACTGTCTTGTTGGGTATGAGGAGAAGAATGGTCAATGTGAGCCACA
>JASAMW010006415.1:0-27774 GCA_030247985.1 Epsilonema sp. ZAB3_2
ATGGTGTAATATGGTATACGTGTGGGAAATGAGCGAACTCTCTCATTCATGAATTACCTGATCAATGTACTGTATGTGCCTATGAGTAAACGCACGCACAGGGTTATCCATCCAAGCACCATACCACGGTGGCACTGGCACGAATCTGTAGAAAACCGATGATGACCATGACAGACTACAGGAAAATGGAATTTTGGTGAAGCAAATGAGTTTCGGTATTGATGAATGTACGTACTGTAGTGCGTACTGTTCGTTCATACACTCTACTGCACCACCGTGTACAATGCACACATGACCCTGGACGTCATCCAATTACGTCTTTCCTGAATCCTCGCCCGTTGAGTGATGGTGTTTCGAATCGGGAAAATGTTGTTGCTGTCGCCTTTTCACTTCGAGCGACATCTTGACTTTGTGTTTAAGGTGCGTTTCTACGCATTTTCTCCCATTGATGTGAAGTTGTGTGGAAGGCGAAAGAGACTCTCTAAATGTATGTACAAGCGCGCGAAATCTGACGTACCATGCTCCTGCTGCTGTACAAAGTGATTTCGGTACATACACCATGCATGTACACGATTGTGTTTGTCCCCATTCTTATCCAGTCCAACGACGTGATGATATACGCAATGCAGCAGACAGTGGTCGGTCGTTTCGTTCATGCTATTCGCCTCATTTGCCATTCTGTGCCGACGACGTTCCTTTTCGATCCAGAAATATGATCGATTACTGGTAGTGAGTTGAGAGGCTTGGATTTGGAATTTTGGGTGTAGGTCAACTTTACCGAAAAATCAGTGACGCGACGGTGTTTTTTTGTTTCCTCGGGCTCTTAGTGTGCACGACCGACAAAATCGAAAAGTCGAACCAATATTTCTTTTTGGTCGCAACTCTTGGTTCAGTATTGTGCAATGTGTGTTGCAAGTTTGTTATTGTTTGATTGATTGCAGTTTTCTGTGAGAGTACGAGTTCTCACGTTACCCATTAGTTGATTTTACAGTCTAAAAATTTTGTTTAGATTTTGCATTCTCTTTTTCTATACCGATAGGCCGATAGATTGATTGTTGCGATAGCTCGCGGCAAATTTTTTGTTATTCTTATTTATTTGTTGATGTTCGATGTTTCTTTTTGTTTGTCTTCAGTTGTTCGTTGCGCCCGACGCCTGCGATGCATAGTGCCTGCATACATTGTGTACGTAGTGCAAGAATACATACATTTGCAGGGATACGGTCACTTGGTAGCCGGTCACTTCGTTGCGGTCATTTCGTTGCGGCGGTGATCACTTTGTTGTGAGAACTTTCGTTGCGGTCACTTCGTTGCGGTTTTTTTCGTTGCGGACATTTCGTTGCGGCCATCCTCTGGTCATTTCGTTGCGAGAACTTTCGTTGCCGGTCATTTCGTTGCCGGCCATTTCGTTGCCGGTCTTGATTTGGTCAGTTGGTAGTGAGTACTTTCGTTGCCATTCACTTCGTTGCAGGCTAGGCTTAGGCTTAGGCTTAGGTAAATCTCGCAACGAAATGAACGGCAACGAAAGTACTCACTACCAAATGACCAAATCTAGACCGGCAACGAAATGACCTGCAACGAAAATACCCGCAACGAAAGTTCTCGCAACGAAATGACCAGAGGACGGCCGCAACGAAATGTCCGCAACGAAAAAAACCGCAACGAAGTGACCGCAACGAAAGTTCTCGCAACGACGTGACCGCGGCAACGAAAGGTCCGCAACGAAATGTCCGCAACGAAAAAAACCGCAACGAAGTGACCGCGAACCCATTTGCATACATAACTTTAGGATACGTACGTTACGTACCATGTACGTACTGTGCCTAACCTAGGTATGGAAATGGTTACGTACCTTACATACATTGCTTGATACGGTAGGTTGACTTGACGTCGGATGCTTTTTCTGGTTTATTTTGTTCCGCGCGCCTGCTTCCACCTTTTACTTTGTTTGTCCGACGTCCGGTCCAACCGAAAATTTGTCCCATTTTCAGATGACATCGTCAATCATGCATGACCCTCAGCCTCACATTGTCGCATCGTTTGGCATCGGTAACCATCCACCACTAAACTTGTTACGTAAACGTTAGACAGTGCGCATTGTAGTAGGGTGTGCTGACGTATTGCACGGGAATTTATGCAATAGTGCAATGCAACAGCTTGTTGGCTGCTGGAATGAATGCCCATGGAATGACACGCTTTTCCACGCTTGTTTTCGATAAAACCTTCCACCGGTAGAAACGAAGATGTACTAACTAAAAGTATAACTGGATTTCTATTTTGATTTTTGGCACACGGCTAACGGTGCTAACCATGTGTTATGTCATGTAGCTTCGTTTGTTCATCGCGCACATGACATGATGACTGTACGTACAGTAGTAGCAGCAAACGGTAGCATCTGGGGTAAAAAATTTGTAAAAGCTTTTTTCAGCATTTTGTCGTCCCGCAATCGTTCAATTTCTCTCTTGTCTTTCTTCTTACCTGCCCTGATCCCACGGCAAAAATTGAACAAAATACAGTGCGTGATTCATGGCATAGTGTACTGTACATATTCTGCGTAACTGTCGGTTACATACGGTACAGTACAGCAAACAACGATTGCAGAGTTGTTGAAGGTTGAGCTTTTCATGCTTGCTTTTCGTGCGCATGCCTGTACGTTTGTACACCCGCCTTGATGACAACCGAGCCATGAAAGGTTTGGTGGTTGCTCCTGGGAACGCAGGACAAATTTTAAAAATAAAAATATCACCATTTTGAAAGACAATAATGTGGCAGCGATTGAATCCAGGTGATGTGTCGAAAATGGAGTCCAAGTTCGTCAAGTCAGCCGACGTGGTCCAAGTTGTTAATCTTCGAGACCTCTCTCATTCCTCGCGCCTGCACTTATCAACTCTCTAAAGATTGGATAGCAATTGTTTTTCCACGCAATACGCAACCGTTTCCGCGTCGAACAATGTGCATTCGAACAATTCGAACAATAGCTGAATGTGATTTGCCGATTTTGCCGCTGCGAGATAAAAATCTTTTCCCATACTTTTTTACTGTTTTGGCCTGAAAACGCAGTCGAATTTTATGGTTTAGAGAGTATCGTCCTTCCTGATCGATCTTAACCGATGATAGAGTTCCTCCACTTTATATAATACCTATGTATGTATGTACTACTGTACGTATACCGCTTAGCGGCCGCCCGTGTGTGGTAAAAGTTTCTTTTGCATTCATTTTCGGATGTCGAAAAGTGTCGACGAATTCGGATCGACTCCATGCCCCCACCGACGCGCCGTTCCGTTTTCGTTCCGCACAAGTTTGATGGGTGGCGCATCTCCCTCCAGTCGCCACCCCTTGCTCAATTTGATTTTACCTGTAGTATGTATCGTCTTTGCCCGTCGCGCCGTGTCATCTTGACTTTTAACGATCTTTTGGCTTCAGTTTATATCTGATAGACAGCCCGCGAAGATGCCTCCTCCATATTTTTTTTACGATCGACTTCGCTCATTCTCTTGATGAGGTAAATCTTTGATTTAGATCTTTTCGTCAGGAAAAAAATCGGGCCCAAATCGGCCGCCGTCTCGCGCTTTTGTCGGTCTCATCTTAAACACTTCACTGCGTTCTCCAATATTTTTAATCTGTAACCTCTTAGCCTTGTTTTTCCTTATCTGTACTATAACAATTTGCAACCCCAAAGGTACTGTGTTCTGTAGCTACTGTTGGTAGAAGAAGAATGAGTTCACGAAAACACCATCGACGAACCAGCTCCATTCGTTCGTGTTCCTGAATGTTTTATGATAGCAGTTTGCTGCTGCTGTTTATTTTCTTTGTCTCTTCGAACTTCCGCCATGTTTTTTTTTAAAATAGGAAGTCGGCGTCATATTGTTTTTCTACGTCCTTCTGGCATAAGAATGGTGGCTTTTCTTTATCTTTCTGTTCCTATTGAAAGTATGGGAGGCAGTCTGAGGGTGGCGGAAGGCCGAAATGAATGAGCCTTTGAGTTGAGGATAAACAAGAAAACAAAAGGCACCGCTTTGAAGCTTCCGCACGCGTTTTACGCCTTTAGCATCCTCCGCGCCACTTACTCTGGCTTGAGAGCAAGAACAAATAACATTAGCTAATGTTGGTCCGTAGAAAGAGTGCCAAGAGTTACCTAGGAAAAGCAGCCTCTCATAGTAACTTTCAGTCTTTGTTCTTGTAGGTGTATCTTGTCTCTTGCCTTTGGACCACCGGAATACGTACGTAATTCGCACCTATATTTTCCATTGTTGTCATCAATGCACAAATAGTATTATTGTAGAGTGGTATATATTCTCTTTCTAAGGAGAACTTATGTTATCCATTCTTGGCTATGCCTTATTTCGTTACCGCTCGCATTCGCATACTGCAGTACTGCACGCTTATTGTCAGCTGTATTCAGCTGCGCAGCCGTGTGTGTAACGTATTGTACGTACGTACAGACGGGTAGCGATAAACCTACAATTTGCAGTAGTCGGGACGGGGTGCGAGCATGCCAGCTAAGGATCGTAAAGCCCAAACAGCTGTCCGGTATTTCTCACTCAATAAGCGGCCCATACATAAGCTCTTTTCCATTCCCACAGAGCCATTTGTATCGGTGTGCGGCGTCTATCTATCTACCTAGATCTTATGTACTGTACACTCTATGTACGTAGGTTGTTCGTTCAAGGAGCTTCTCAGCTGCAGCTTTATCGCAGCCACTTTATGCTTCTGTTTTGTGGGGATATTTTGCACTTTCGTTGTTGTTGCTTGTGGTTCTCGTCTCAGTCAATTGTTTGTCTGCAATTCAGTTTCATTGTTTTGCAGCTGGCTCCTACCGAATACGCCAAATGCTGAGGTACGTCCATGTATGAGTATGTATACTTACGTGAGTACAGGTTTACCTTTTCTCACTTCTTTGGCATTGAGCTTTGGAGCTCTTTCTTATTGTAATTGTACACATATTCTTTGCGCCCTTTTCTTTATTGCTCACTTCCATCTAAAATAGCGTCGGCAAGATTTGAGCCCTTACCCCGCCGATTTTCTTTTATGAGTCTTTGATAGCCTTGAGAGTTTGGATGGTGAGTGACAATTTTCTATTCACCGATGTACATACATGCCACTGTTGCTTTTCTTTTATTGCTGCACCCTCTTTTCTGTCCACCCTTCAATTAGGTGCTCGAAGTTTTGAAGGTAGGTATGTAAGGATACCGCCCTTTATGTCAAAAACTAACTACGTACCTACACGATTTTATGTGTAGTACCACCACATGCTGTGTATGTATGTAGTACTTTACCGTCGCTACTTTGACACGTCGCCAAATTAACGTACTGGAGAGATGAGAGACTTCTCTGTTTTGTGTGGTCATCGCACGCCGTCCGCAGTCCGTCAGGCGTTTTTTTACACGAATGACCGATCTTCGTCAAGATTACTCTACCTACTCAGACTGACCACTACTGACCACGACCGGGCTCATACTTAGACCGACCGACCACCACTAGCAACAAATTAGCGCTTACGTAGGCATCGTTTACACAACTTTTCGCTAAGTTTATGAGCTCCTTTCTTCACACAAACGCTCCACTTTTGCGCAGTGGAAACTACGCAATTTTTGGGGCGTACTATACGTCCCAAAATGATGAATTTGAATTGTGAAAATGAATGAGTGGTGCTGTGCGGTAGGTACAATAATTATTTGACCTTACTTATACGTACACTCTCGTTATATTACTACATCTCGCATACGTACTTACATTACGTACAATTATGTGGGCTCGCACTGTACCGGTATGTTGCAAAAGAGCAATTGACCTTTGATATCGTGAAATAAGCCGTAATCATTTTGGTAAGCGGCACGCGCTTTATGTACATGTTAGCTTGACGTTGACGCATATCTACCTACAATATTTATTATGTCTGTCTATGTCCAGTCTACCACGTGCTATTGTGCAAATGTTTTGTCGTTATCTCGGCAAGCCCAAACCAATATGTTGCGCTCCTGTTTTGTGACTCAGACAAGTTTGACGTGCTTCGGTTGCACGCATGTACAGTAACTACGTAAAGCAGGTACAGTAATCGCCGCCACCACTTGCCTCTTGTTCCCTTGTGTAGAAAAAAAGAACCGATATCAATCTGATCCCGAGTGCACTTTAAAATCATGACGACGACTACAGCGGACTCTTCGATTGGTGCGTCACCTAGCGGCGGATTGGCGAATCACCGCGACGGTCGGTCGCTCAGTGCTGCGAGTTCTCTCTCTAGCAGTATCGATACTTCCGCCGGACTCATGGATGTAGAAGAGATGGACATAATGGACGGCCTGGTACAGGATGTGCGGAATTTATCCGAAGCTCTCAACCGACTCAGCGCGATTCTGGAAGGATGCGAGGATACGTCGGGCGGAAACAACGGATTACAATGTATGTACCGACTTTGCAATTCCTGTAGTTTTTGTGCCCTGCCGCAGATATTGTCTGAGTCGGTTGAAAATCTGTAAAGTAGTGCCGGGACAAGACTATCCGGGGAAATCCACTCACTACATATCGTGCAAAAGTGACAACTCTCAAAATTTATCGTAGCATACTACATACGTACCTACTCCTGCCTCTGTTTCTTTTGTTCCTAGCCAAAATTGCAACTTTGGGGTAAAACCGCCATAAGGCTGGGAGTGTCTCCGCATGGCGGTTTTTCCCCACGCTACCCTATTTATGTACGTATCTACAGTATTCTTATCTGTTGTGTCCGTCCACGTCCAGTACTCCAGTTTAGAACATCAAGAATCTTTTCTTTCCCGCCCAAGACTGAAAAAAAGACAAAACTGAATGGGGCTAAATCTGAGGCAGAAGGCGCCCACTTTTTGCGCTTGTGTTCTCTCTGGAAGAGATGGGCGGAGCGAAATTTGTCTGGTCATGGTGTCATCTCGTTAATCCTTTTCTTCCGATCCCAGGTCAGTGCTCAGTTTGACCGTATGATCTCCTCTCCAGCACTGGAAAACGAAAATCTTACACATCTTCCCCGATCGCCCGGGATTTGTGTCAGACTGACCTACTGTCTTATGGGCCACCAAAGTACTACAGACAGGCAGACATTCTCTCGTAGTAGATGGCAATTTCGCTAAAAGAAGTCAGCCAAAATTTGATACTAAACTTCTGCGGAATAGTGGAATCGGAGACCATCGCTGGGCACTAAATTCTTTTAGAGAGTAGTAGAGTGCGCGATAATGGTGCAACAAAAATGTCGGTCCAGGTCCTGGGCCCGAGTGCACAAAAGTCGCTCTTTTAATTGGCCAGTTTTGGCATAATCGGCCAATTCGATAATTGGCCAGTTAAACAAGGGTGCACAAAAAATTTGATCGGCCCATTACGTAATTGGCCAATTAATTGGGCAATTGCATGCTGAAGAAAAACAGCGGAAGCCATTATCGGTCAAACAGGTAATATGCTGTGAAGATGGTTGCCTTAGCCTAAGGTTGTCACTGATCATGTTCGCGTTTGATAAAGCCAAGCCATTCAAAGGAATCTCACTCCTTCTTCTATTACAGTGAAAAGATGTTCAACGTACCTCAACTTTGAAGAAAACGCACAGATTTAGACAAAAAGGGACCTAACTTTCTTTATTTGCTTTGAACAAACTCATCATAACATGCCATAGTTGCTATTTCGTCGTAACTGATTCCTCAAAGTACCTCCCGAGGTACTTTAGAGTCGGCCAATTAATTGGCCAATCAGAATTTTTCGTGCACACCACATTTTGATTGGCCAGTCAATTGGGCAGTTAAACGGGCAATTAAATAATCGGCCAATCAAAAGTAATCGGCTTGTTTCGGCTTTTTTTGTGCACATCTCTGTCTTCATTTGATTGGCCAACAGGCCAATTAACTGGCCAATTTGGCCTTTGTGCACTCGGGCCCTGGTCAGGTTATGGACATTTCTCTTTTTTTTCCGCGCCGATCGTCGTTTTCTTCTCATGGTCATCATTACCCCATGTACACAGTCGTGCGGTGTTGCACGACATTCGCAAGAATGGCCATGACTGACTTTTGGACATCTTTCGGAATAGTCCGCGAACCGTGGATATTATTTACGCGTGCCTACGCATGCGTGCACGTGTAACTTTCGTAATTGGCTGGTCGGTGCTCCATGCATTGCATGTACCTGCAAATGCATGGGCGTACAAGATACATTACACGTATGACAGGTACGTAGGACTGTATAGTATAGGGTAGGTATTGCATGCACACACCTACATAGTACGTACACATACCTAGTACGTACGTACATACTGTACCTACCACATCACGTCGTATACGTCTACGATACACATACACACGTACTGAATGGATGGGATGAACCTGCTCACGCAATGTCGATTGCAGTATATCCAATCTTATCCCCTTTGGGCGAACCTTGCGTCAAGAGTGACAATTATCGACAATGCTCCGATCGTTTGTCAATCGATGAAGTGAAGTGAAGGCGTCGCGAACCTTTCCAAGTATTATTGCCTCTCAAGATGACTTCCAGCTTTCTAGCCCTCAAATCCCGGATTTCGTCACTTTCTCTCTACATTCTCTTGCCCGCACTTTTTTCATTATCATTGATTTGTGAGGTTATCTCCAAGCGAACGATCCGCCTCACTTTTTAATCTTTCATTGATTTGTGAGGTTATTCTCTTTCTTTCTACCCAATGTAATGTCAATGTGCACCTTCGACGTAATATACCCCAGGTGGGCTCTGATCAAGATGATTATCTTGTGAGTGCATATAGGGTATCATGGGGTAAACCAGCCATGAGAAAATCCGGCCACCTTAGCTTTTAGGGCTAAAATTTATCTCAGCAACCAAGGGACCGATTGAGACAGTGGTATGATCTCAATCGATTCCTTGGAATATCCTCTTACAAATCAGCTATTTGAATTGGCCGTTCATTATTTGCTGAAGCAGCAAGTTCAAAGGAGCTTGGGTGGTCGGGTTTACCCCACAGTATCCTACCTATTGTATTTATTGCGGATATTTTTTGTTTTTTCTTCTTTCAGCGGAAGAAACGCAAGCCTACTGCATCCAAGTTCATTGCGCTTTGACGGAAGTGAGTCGAAGTCTGAAGGAGAATTTACTCGATCGTTACCAGTTTCTGCGCTGTTCCGAAGTTTTGTCGCCCGCTGCCAACCTCATACACTGTGTCAAAGGTGAGCCGACACCAGGATGACAGAGAGGGTCAGATTATCATCTCATATTCAGTTTGTTTGACTTTTTCAATCATGTACACCTAGAGTACGTACGTACTCGGAAAAAAATATTAGAGCTTTTAAACCTCTAATAAATTTAGCTAAATCGATTGGGCTAATTTATTAGCTCAAAAACTCTAATTATTAGGCTTAATTTTTTACATTTGGGAAATCTCTAATAATTTAGAGGCAGGGTCCAGTCATTTAGAAGTTATTTTAGAACTTTTACAAAACGGGCTAAATATTAGAGCATTTTCCCGCCAAAACATTGTAGGCGTCGGTTTTTTGAGAGGAGACGCTCTTCAAGTAAAAACAAAAACTGAAGCTGCACAGAGTTTCCGGCTGATCTTCAAATCAGGTCAAAAAAGTAAGATTAAATATAATATGATATTATTATAAGCAGCGGCTTGTCTTTTCTCAGTATTTTATCTAAATTTTGTGGCTGGTTTAGTGCAGCTGCGGCATTTGACATTTTTTCAGGCTCTGGCAGATTTCAGGAAGTCTTCAGTCGCACGCAGCTTCATCTGTTTTTGCTTTCATGGGCTTTGACCTGTTTCATTGCCGTTTTTGCCACCATGAAGGTAACACAATCGGTTTCTCAGGTTTTAGAAAAGAAAGTACTGTGAAAAAGTTCATACTTTCTGCTCAGCAATAGGCAATAACAATAGCAATAACTTCTTGAATTTTAGCTGCCAAAAATACTTCCAATGCAATCGCCAGTGAGAACTAATGCAGAGCAACATATCAAGAGAGGTCATCAACTTATTGGGAATGAACATCAGACAGAATCAACCAGTCATAAGATGCGCACCAGAAGGACAAGGTTCTTGTAGGCCTAACTGCTTGTAGGTAGTTATGTACTGTACTGCAAATACATATGTACATATGGACTGTAATTTGTGGTTGAGCTAGGTATGTATGTACGTACGTACATACAATGCTTATCTATCATACAACATTGTTTTTGTAGTACTGTGTATTCTATCATGTAAGCCTAGCCTACACTGTTTATCCAGTACAGGTGCTCCTTTTTGTTGATTATTATGAAAATGTTTAGAAAACAGACTGGAGTACAAATAAAATAAAGTTTAAAAGTGCTAATAAAATAGACATTTATATTTCATGTCATTTGTGAACAGTCTCAAAAGGTCTAATAAATTAGCTTTTTTTCCTGTGAGCACTGCGTTGAAAAAAGAGCTAATTATTTAGGAGAATAAGTCTAATATATTAGATAATTGAAAAGTCCTAATATATTAGCTCAATCAAGCTAATATATTAGCCAACCGTTTTAAAGCTAATATATTAGCTCAAATATTAGACAAATTTCTCTAATATTTTTTTCCGAGTACCTATCTCTTGCAAAAAAGAGTGTCGGTTTCAACTGTTGCTTCAGCGGCAAGTTTTTTCAGTGTCCATGAGCGGTTGTCGAATAGTGACTGTTTCCCAGCGCGTTTTAAATTTGAAAATTCGCTTTTACACCTATGTATCCAACTAATCCGATTATTTGCCTACATTTTTTCAGACGTCTCTTTTCACTTTTTGCCTATTTTTCTGAGAAGCGTGTACAGACATTTATACGTTACATACATACATAACGTACGAGTCGCCAAACAGATTAGGATCAAAGCGGCCCAAATGTGTTACGGTTGGTTGGACTGACTGGCGGGAGGGAACCGGCAGAGAGAAGTGGCTTGATGTGATGCGAAAAGTCGCTCTTGCTCGAGTGGACACGGACTTCTCCTTTCATTCAAGGACTTCTGAACTGCCACTGATCTTTGCGCCATTTATCTGCTATCATCTGGTGTGATGGCGGTGGGTAGGTATCTTCATCTTTGGCGTGTGTACACTGGAGTTCAGAGATCTCTACTGCTTCAGATGCATCAAATGCTTCAAGGATGACCATTGCGTACGTAACCTTTTGGGCCCCCGCGCTGCTCCTTGCGTTCTCTGAACTGAACTTTTGCGCACCTCTGGTAGCAGTTTTAAAGGAATACCCGCACGCATGTAACATTTGATTCAAACTATGTTCATTCAATAAATTATCCTCCGGTCTTTCCATTTCTGCTAATTTGCCCCATTGAAATCGCCCCCGTGGCTGTGGGGGAAAACCCCCGTCGCATTATTTCGGTGCGTCGTATTTTGTTGTTATGCAAATTTGTTTTTTGCAAAAACTACCGTCGACGGCTACCTGCCGTCTCTTTGCAACAAAATCAACACAAGAAAACCTGTTGTATCTTCTGCTAACGCATTCACATAGCGATAACATTTTTCCGGTCATTTTCGTTCCAAACAAATTGGCATACTAACAAAATACGTCGCACCGAAGCTAATGCGACGGGGGTTTCGCCCCACGCGACGGGGGCTCATTCGAGGGGTAGCAATGGTGGAAATGGAATGCCCGGACGACGTTGAACGACATATCATAACCATATTGAAATGTTACATGCGTGCGGGTATTCCTTTAACTTGAAGTTTACAGTACCGTATTTTTGGGTGTATATCCCCCCCCATTGTATATCCCCCCAGTGTATAACCCCCATTGGCAAAACATAAATTTTGCCCAGCAGTGTATATCCCCACCCAAAAATACGGTACATACATACAGTACATACATACTCTGTGTATCATTGCTGTATGTACCGATAGCGTTCGTATAATGTACGTACGTGTACGTTACACTTTGTGATGAGCACGAGCAGCACCTTTGGGTCATTATTCAAGCTTTCGTCCAACATTCCATTGCTGCAGGAGGTAATAGATCAAATATTCGTAGATACATACAGATAGGGTACTGTGGGGTAAACCCGGGCACGGGGGTAAACCCGGACACCTATTATAGGTATCTCAGCAACCGTTACCGTACGACCGATTGAGACAAGTATTCTACCAATCGATTCCTTGAACTCTCCTCTTTCAGATGAGTGACCATGTTCATAATTTGCTAAAGCGGCAAGTTCAGAAAAGCTTAGGTGTCCGGGTTTACCCCGTGTCGGGTTTGCCCCATAGTACCCTACATGATATTACGTGCTACACTTACGTAGATCACATCCTGGCCACCAACCTGCCCATTGGCAATAATTCCTGGTAAACTTTCGCTGGATAGTGCCGTGGCAAGATGAGTTTATTATTGTTGTTCCCGCCGAAGGTATTGACGTGTATGTACGTACCTTCGTAGACGATAGCCAAGCCGGCTTTTAAGCCGCTTTCGACGTCCGTCGCCCACCGTCGGTGTAACAAAAACTCAAGGATCCGTGCCGCTCTGCGCAATTATCTTTTTCTCTCAATTTCTACATACCCTCCGCAGCCAGTGATGAGCTCCAGTCCATACAGCCTTGGCACCTCATGTACGTACGGTCGTACGTATGGACGTACGAATGTACGTCGAATATATTTGTATTGTCCTGCCTAGCTATGAATATGCGAAGGATCTTCAGAAGAGAAGAATAGGTGACTGGAGAGGGTGGATTAGGTAGGAGGGGTATCTTTGAAGGAAAACTTTGTATGTAGGGGCCCACCCACTCTTCTGTTAGTGCCGAGCCGAGACGGCGTCGATGTCATTTGGCGGGGGTTGGAAGCGAACCCTCTTAAAAAATATAATGGTTGGTTGGTGTGGTAGTATTTGGTGGAGATGGCGCACTTACTACCTACTATTAGTTTTGTCCCCGAATTCTTTGCAGAAAGAAAAGCTTGGGTTTAATTATGTGTGCAAGACGCCTTTGGGATGACAGCAGCCCCTCCCCTATGGCTGCCAAAAGAAAGCAAGTCGTAAATCTTTTGCTGCAGAAAAAAACTGGCAACTCATTCAACTTTCGAAATCATTCCGACTGCTTTCGCTTTTCGTTCTGTTGTTGGTGCCTTTGTGCTGAAGTAAAGCGGCTTTTTTCGCTCGCCTGCAATAAGGATATGTCTACTACGTAGCGAATGGTTCGTTGTCTGCTAGCTAGCCGAATCTGCTTCGCGAATTGCTGACGAATTTCGGTGTTTGATTTTGTCTAACACTTGTACAAGTAATGCATCCGGCACCCAGGGGTGCCTACAACTTACAATTTATTTTTACAATTACAACCTGAGAATTAAATTTAATTCTTGTATACTATACTATACAATTTAAATTAAAACTGCCTCTACAAGAATTTACATTTACAAGAATTCAGCAATTCTAGTATAATTGTATACTAAAATTAATTCTTGTATATTGCATTTCGGGACATTTCGAGCATTTTCTCCAATTTTGCAAACATATTGACGTCTGTTCCAGAGTAGAAAAGGCTTTCTGACGCATTTATCAGATGAAAAAGAGCACCTGGCAAGAAAAATTGAGCCAATGTGATCATTCTTCTTTGATTTTTTGTCACATTGGTGCTCATTATGTCACTCTTGTACACATTTTGAGCGATTTTATACACGACTTTTTACAATGTAACAATTTAAATTAAAATGATTTTAATTTTAGTATACTATACTAGAATTAAAATTCTTGCTGCTATACTATACTATACTAGAATTAAAATTTAATTCTAGTAGGGACCCCTGTGGCATCTAGGGTATTGTAACCAAATAAAGTAGTAACAATGTGCCACAAGTTAGTGTACGTACGTCTGGATTTGTAATGACTGATTGATAATAATCAAAATATTATTATGGCACGGTCCTATGTACGCGCCGATAAAATGAAAGGGGTGTAGAAGGTCTTTTCTGACTTCTCGCTGTCATTATTGCGATACCGGGTGTCCCTATAAAATTTCGCATCCTTCACCGAAGTGGCGCAGTTTTTCTACGGTTGGCAATTGTGCGGCCAGACATCCAACACTGAACTGCCCTATCAGTGGGTGTGGTGTACTCTTAACTCAGGTACTCTTGACTCTCAATAAAACCTGACACCTTCCCCAAATTCTGAAAAGGCTGTCAGAGTCCGATCCGTTTTTGCTCCGACGACAAAATTTCTGTTCCGTCGACTTCGTCAGTTTGACTTCATATCCTTCGATTTGCGCAGAAGGGCGAAACGAAAATATGTGCGACCGATTGCGGGCACAAAACACACGCCATATCGACTCCGTCGACTTTTGCTGCTGATTGGCGCAGCAGGATTAGTGTAAAAATTCTTGCAATTTTTTCTCCCGAGCCCGTGCCCGATTCCGAGGGTTCGTAATCATAACGGCGCGCGGGGTCTGGCTGGGGTGTTAGTTGAATTTGATTGTTATTTGGACAACGAAATAAGGGTACGCGCTTCTGAAAATAATTGACTTCATCCTGTGTTGTGTCTGTCTGTCTGGAATGCTTCTGAAAAGTTTGTGTCGGCTGCTGCAAATTCCGTGCAAAAATAGAAACAGAAATGATTGAAGAGGATGCGTCGTTTTGTGAGGTCTTCTCTTGAAAAAATATTTTCAATTGCATCTCATTTATCTCAGCTATAGGCAGCTATTTGCTGACTTTGTTGGGCAGCGAACGCGCCGCGGCTTACTGTCTTTAAATGTGTCGGCATATCAGGTGCAACATCTGTCGGATTATCACCGTACAATACGTGGTGTGGTACTACACGTAGTACGTACACTGTACGTACGTGGATGGCAAAGAGAGAAACCTTTTCTGAAGGGTTTCTTTCTTCTGGTTCTTTTGTAGTCGTATAAAAATTGTCGTCGCAACTCTTGATTTTGAGGAAACAAAAGGAGTATTTCCGTTTCGTTTGATGTCAGTCTCTCCTCTCCTCCCTCGATTCTTCATCAATTTGAAACACCCCTCCGGAAAAGCAAACACTCAATCATCGTAAAAACCTCTTGTTCCTTTGTCATCCGTTAGCGCACGGCATTGTTGCAAATTTTTTGCCGATCCCGATATTGACATTTTTTGGCTCTTTACTGTATGTCCGTAATGTACACTCCTTGTACGTATGTACAAGTAAACAATTGAATGGATGCACGTACACCTGTACCAAAAGTTGCGCATAATCATAATGTACTAAACTGTACAATAGTGATGTGCCGCAACTTTCTGAATTGCCGATCAAGATAAAACGAGCGGGAAAGATGCTGCAGATGGCGTGTTTTTCGGTTTGAATGAAAACCTGTTTATTCGTCGTCAAAATGTTTTGCGCGTTCTTTTGTATGCAGGTCCGACGGACGTCAAAATCCTTTTGTAGTGCCTCTACCTACCTACGTACCTCTTAGGTATCTATCGAGCGTAACGTGCGTACGTACAGTACGATCATATCATAACAAAAGGTGCGCGGGCAGTGCCTTGCCGTCACACCGTTATCACCTTTCTTCGATCTTCATTTTCTTGGCAGGCTTGATGAGTGGTGCGCCGGAAATTTTTGGAAATTTTCAAAATCCTTGGTGATGGAGCGGTCCCGCCTACTAATAAATGAGTAGTTGTTTTATTTATTTTCTTTGTAGGCCTAATTCTGCTATTTTTTGTCACAGCGACTTAGTTGAGACCTTTACGCTTTACGTACAGTATGTATGTACACTACGGTACTACAGGGTGTCTCACGTAGACCTCCCTAACGACCCAGCCTTATAACTTCCGTATTACAGTAAGTATCAAGCTGAAATTTTGTCCCCAGAAACCCAAGAAATTAGGAAACTTTGTGGCAAAATTTGAGCCAGATAGGCCTTATAGGGATGAAATTACGAGCTTGCGAATTTGCGACCACGTTTTTCAGCATTTGCAATCAGTGGTGCCACTATTGACCTCGACAGCCCCTTGAAGGCTGTTATGGGCGGTAAATCGCCTGTATTTTTGAATTCTTTGTGTTCCGGACTGTGATGACGTTCAGCCATTGTTGTTCCACCATAGTGTCATGTAGGATGAGCTGCTTGACCATGCTGAGCAGAAGGTTCTAATCTCAAAACCATGCTCAGTGGGGAAAATGATAAAAACAGGGTCCAAAATTTTCAAGCTTGTAATTTCGTTCGCTATGGGCCTATCTGGCTAAAATTTTGCCACAAAGTTTGCTATTTTCTTGGGTTTCTAGGGACAAAATTTTAGCTTGATATCTATTGTAATACGGAAGTTATTAGGCTGGATATCGTTAGGGAGGTCTTCATGAGACACCCTGTAAATCTATGATTTTATAAGTAAGGATTTTCCGCTAGTCAATACCTTTTCTATTACTGGAAGGAAGCGCCCACAGGTGGTGATTTGTTTAATCAAACTGGTCACCACAAAATCGGCCAAAAATATCTCGCATTGCTGGCTGCTAAAAAGTCAGCGGCTGCTATCCAAAAATCTGAGAATTCTTATGTACACATACGTATGTAACACACTATTCATCCAGTTTAGGACTCCCAGACCTACATACACATCTGACCTAACCAGAAATCCTAAAGCGGGCAAAGACTGGCTAGAAAGTTTGGTATTTTTTGTCACTTATAGAATTTTGTCGCTTTCCTTCTTTTCATATGTATAAATAAATAAAAGTTCGCATGTATCTTTCTACGAGATCTTTTTGCGCCTAAGATTTTCTCATGTTCTACGTGACTTTGTCGTTTCTCTCGATCGGGTTTCCCTCATTCAAGTTTTGCCCCTCGGCTGGCCGGATGGATCAGATTAGTTGCGTCTGATTTGGATAGTTTTACAAAAAAGCATCTATCATCGTCTAATCTTGCATGAAATCTGAAGCATCTGAACCTGACACTCTTTGCTGTCGCGTATGTTATACAGTATGTACGTACATTATGTAGTAGCTACCTACAATGTACAATACATGTTGTGCACACAATGGTGCATGTATGTAGTATGTACATGTATTAATACAGTAATACAGTATGCCTAGTGGTCGTGCAGAAGGTCATCTTTAACAGACATCCGTGGACAATGTGCGATCTTATGCATATGTTTTTCTGATGTTATGTGTTTTCAGGCTTGAGATTTGATGATTTCGCTCGAAGAAGTCAGGATGAGAATTTTGAGCGTGCTTTGGCTGCGGTACAAAAACTGCAAGTCGCCGTGGCAGAACGGTACGAAACACTTTTGCTTATCGTTCGTTGAAACTTTGAAAGGTTATGGGTAATAATGCACCGTATTTACCGATGTATAGCCCGGGGATAGTACGCATACACAAATTGAGGTGATACATAGGCTTGTACACTAAAGGGATAAATTTATATGCACTGGGCTATACTCCGGTGAATACGTTGTTTTTGTTGTAGTAATTTGCATTATTTTACTTACGTAAATTTTGATTGTTTATGTTTTAGCGTAGGCGACCATCTCACCTGGGAACTAAATTACTACGAATCTGCCTTTGGAAAATCTCAGGTGAGTCATTTTGTTCTTCAGTTCAGTTTTTTTTGTCCTGAAAAGTTTCTGCTGGTAATATTTCCTGTGCTCCCTTTTTACTACTGCGACCACGATTTTACGGCCGATGCCATCTTTTGACAGGTCGACTTTTCCGTCTTTTCAGCCAGTCTCTTTTTATTCTGGCACACCTTTCGCTTTCCCAAATGATGGCCACTTACGGTTCAATCCTGGCCTAAAATACCGTACCTATGTATTTTCACCAAAATAAAAGAGTGAATACCACGCTTCACTTTTTGGCAAAACGATTATTTCCCTTTTCGTCAATCGTTGTTGAGAAGAAAAAGTGTCACAATTTTTTTAACCCAACTGATTTCGCATCCGTCCCCATGCACATATGTACTGTACCGACGTCTTAGTATTTCTGGGCTTGCTGTACTGTACGTTCATCTATGAAAGGTGTGTCACGTACCTATCGGGATTGAAGTTGAAAGGAATAAGATCAATTGTGAATTTCTGTGATGCGCTGTTTCGATGTTACGGTTCACGAGCTGAATTGAACCCTCAAGCTTTAGTCATCATAAGCCTGTTTTGCTGACGTGCAGCCAGCTACATACTTTGTTGTTACACCAACGCTAGCTACGCAATCACGTTGCATATCATACGTACAGGAGCTGACCAAAACTTCGTTTCTTTTCTTTTTGTAAAGCGCCCATGAGTTGTGGGTGTGAAACGATCTTTATTTCCCACTCATTATTCATGCGCACGATTTGCCCTTTCCACGGTTGAAAACAGCCAGCTTAATTTCCAGACCCCAAACTGAAATCTTCCGCCTACATACCCAAGTACCGCCAGGCACCATGTCAGTTCATTTTAACTCATACAGCAGAGGCTTTTGGGAAGAATCTTTTGATAACATCTCCTACACTGGCTCCTCTCCAACTAGCTCTCTATGGAGCATTCCGGAAGTAGAGTTCTTTTATTCTACTGAAAACTATCCAATTGGGAAGCTACAGACAGAACAGTACTCGTTTGTTTTGATGTTTTTCAGTCGAATGAAGATATGGAATCTGCTGTCATGTCACAGAGCTATCAGAACAACCTGAAAAGCCGAAGTCGATGTGGCAGTTCACATGGGAATGGAAGCATTAGCAGTGGAGGAGGAGGCTCGAGGGCTATTCAACGCAGACATTCCACCTTTCAGACCAAGAATGGAAAAGGTAATTGGAGAGAAGAAAGAAATCATATGGCTTTGCCAGAGAATTGAACTTTGGGTTTGGGTAGACGGCTGTCCATGTACAAATTACCACTGCGCCATTCGGAAAAACAGTCAAACAGCAAATATACGCAGTTTTGGCTGTGTTTTGCGATGGTTTCAGACTGTAGTACAACCGAACAGATGGATAGTATTTTGGGCAATTTGAACGAGGGTGTGGATTTGGGTTTCGCCCGAGCCAAAGCGTGGTCCAAGTACTGCAAGGAAATCCTACAGTTCGTTCAGCGGCGTATTAGCCTGGAAAGCTCGCACGCCAAGGAAGTACAGAAGCTGGCGGAGCAAACACGATCT
Organism: Epsilonema sp. ZAB3_2; assembly: GCA_030247985.1. NCBI lineage: Eukaryota > Metazoa > Nematoda > Chromadorea > Desmodorida > Epsilonematidae > Epsilonema > Epsilonema sp. ZAB3_2. The sequence continues at coordinate 19,003 of JASAMW010006415.1, forward strand.
GCGGTCACAGATGAAGTGAGCAGAAGCAGAACTTACCATGCTTAAATTATGTACATATTATTATGTACTGTAATATGAGTATGAATGTAGGTATGTACAGTACATGATGGTGGCATGGCATGTGTAAATTATTTTTTAAAAATGTTTTTTTAGGAATACTTGCCACTTCAGTCCATTTATGTGAACAGCTTCAAAATAGAGGTGGAGTTCTTTGAAAATTGCATGGACACCATGAAGAGATTGTATGAGTACAAGTTTGTCAAGGTACGTTACGTACGTATGTATTCACACGTGAGGTGAATTTTACTCCGTTGTATTGTCTTTGTTTAGCTTTCGAAAATAATTGATGCCGTATGCTTGGAAGGTTTTGTTTGATTTTCAGCCATTGGAATCTCGAAAAAATGAGCACGACAAAAAGCGAAAAGAGCTGAAGCAGCTCTGGGATAAGCACAATAAGCTCGTGGTAAGCCTCTCTTAAATCGGCTGATCTGAAGGACTTTGGGGACACACTTATGACAACAACATCATTTCACGCTATTGACTGCTGGCCATTGTCTAGTGTCGGGCCGACTTTTTGTTTACATTTTTCGGCCAAGCGAAAAACAAGTCGGCGGCATCAAAAACTGAAAATAAAGATCACAAACATTTTTGGCACGAAATCTGAGATCAGTTTCTTGAGGGGAAATCTCATTATTTTTGGTGTTGCCAATTCTGTACTTTTCGATGGGTCGACATCGAAAAGTACACAATTGGCAATACACAATTGGTATTTACTATTTTTAGCATGATACTCGGTCAGATCTGAGGAAAGCGAGACAGAATTTTCACAAGATGGAATTTGGGTACAAGAAAGCGCGGGAAATGTCGGTTAGAACCGAATGTTCCACGGTTGACAGGACAAAAATCGAGAAAAAGCGAAAAACGGAAGAAGACGCCATGATAAAGGTACATACAGGGGATTTTTAGGGATAGGCTAATTCTGTGGTATGGGTTACGGTAGGTCGTCTTTGAAGCGCCTAATTTGGCCTGCCCGAACCTTCGCGTGTTTGACGTTTTTGTTAACGAGATGATTTGAAATTCCTATGTAATGGGCCATTAGCGAGTGGCTTAGGCATGTTCCGGACCAAAACAAGTTTACTTGTGTTGCATTGTAAGTAACTCACAATGAAAATTGCCGCCATCTTTTACTATTTTTTTTAGCGTGAACAGGCACTAAAAGAAGTGCAAATTTTGGAGAAGAAATTGGATGAACGCCGACTTGATTTGGAACGTGTCAAGGTGCATGAATTGCTGTAGGGTACAATGGGGTAACACCGGACAGTGGGTGGGAGAATTCGAACACAAAGTTTTCCTGTATCCTAACTGATGAAAATTCAGTATAAATAAGCCGATTTGCAGCTGAATTGAGTACACAACCCAGTGCAACACCCTACAGCAGTATTGGATTGGTTGAGACAAAAGTTTGGTGTCCAGTTTTACCCCGAACCTGATATATCCCATTACCCATTCCGCACATGCTTATTTCTACAATCGAAAAGGGACTTTCCTGGTTACCTTGCCATGTTTCTTTCAGGGACGAATATTGCGGGAACTTCGCGAGCTGATTTATCAGTGCGATCAGACGACTAAGGCCTGCACCGTGGCCTATTTTCAGGCCCTCTCAGGCCTTTGGGCTCTGTTGCCCATGCAATACCAGTCGCTTAGCGACAGTTCCAGGGCCTATGTGCCAGGCATGGAGTACATGCAGTACGTGCAGGGCTTGCCGAACAAATCGCCTAATGGACATCCAAACTTTACGTATGAAGAAATTTTCTGCGCAATTAAACCACTTTTCTGGCGTAGAACCGTTTGTTTGTTGGAATATTATGTACAATTTGTGCAAAAATGGTCTCGGTCTTTTACAATTTTTAGTGCCACATCCCGACCCATATCCAACGACGACCTCAGCCTACTTCCGCAGTTCAAGAGCAAGAGATCAAGCGGCAGGGAGTACTGTACTAACGGTCGTGGACGTTTGGCCAGCGACCAGGACTCGCCACTCCTGTCACCCTCCCGCCTCACTGGGCCGCCTTCCTTGCCGATGAGAAATGGTAGCAAGCAGAAGCGTCAGCAGCAGGTGGTCAATCTCACGCCGCAGGGCGGCGATTTCTTCTCTGACGACGCCCTCTCTTCGTCCTTGCAGTCTTCATATTCGGAAGTCAACTTTCAAACTGGTAAGTACTTGGATATTTTAGGAGGGGGGGAGGGAGGGAATCGAACCTCTGGGGCTGAAAGGTTGGATATGGCGGCGTCTAAGCAACTGAGCTATGGGCACAGACGATGGTATATGTGAAAAGAACCCTTCTATGTAGGTGCTGCGCGAGAAATGCGACGAGCAGCTAACCTGACTCGAACCAACTCAGGCGGTCGTGGTGGCTCATCATCGGATGCGGCAAAGACCCACTGTCTGGAGAAAGTTCGCATGCCTGCCAAGTGCGCCTACTGCGATTCCCTGACATTCTTCCACACGGTTCAATGCTCAGAGGTGAGAGAAGTCCAGTATGCAGATGTGTTGATGTGTGAACTGTACTGTACGTACGTGATAGTGATACTAATGCATACGTACGTAATGTGTGTACGTGCCAAGGAGGCCTACATGAATTTTGATGCAAGATTTGCAATATATCCTTTTGCCTGCTCCTGTCTTTGCTTCAACGGCGAATTATGGAGATTGATTAGCGAGCTGTATTGATTTCTTTGGGGGTCCGCTGCTAGCCGCTTTCATGGGTCTGGGATTGTGGTTTTAGAGTTGTATCGTATGTATGTGTGTAATCTGGCCTGTCCGTCATTCGCCTCGCGTTTCGATTTGACGCATGATGACAGCTTCGGAATCCAATTAACGCCAGGAAGCAAAGCGCCACCCAAAAGGCTATGCTATATCAGCGATTTTTATGTACGAAAACATGGGGAATAAAACACGCCATTTTTAGGCACCCCGCTAGGTACACTCGCTCGCCGACATTAGCAGCAGGGTTTTCGCCGCCTTCTCATGTCAAATCTGCACTGCTTTTGATTATTTTTTAACGTGTCCATTTCTTATTCGCACAAGACTGGAGCGATTCTTGTTTGCTGGAGCACATACGAGTACGAAGTTACGCCGTCCTTCTAGGGAAAAAAACTACTGTTTTTGCTACTGCTTTTGCTTTTCTCTTTGCTAGCTTCTTTTTTTTTAAAGCTGATTGAGTCTAACATGTTTGTCTTGGGCTACATAGGGATGTGTCCAAATTAGCTTCATCTCTCCAGACCAACCCTTAGTCGTGCCATGACAAACAAGATTAGTGCCGAGAGATAAGGAGATGAGGCATGCCTCGCTAGAACACCTCGCTGCTTCTATTTAAAGGCAAGAGAACCCTTGGAAAGCTTTTGGGAAACGCGAATACAGTACAGTAAGGATACATTACCGTATTTACCGATAGATAACCCCCCCAATGCATAACCCCCCCCCCCCCCCCCCCCAATGCATACCCCCATATTGGCAAAACATAAAAAATGCCCAATGCATAACCCCCCCCGGGGCGGACCCCCAGAGGTACTGTACAGTACCTGAACCTACCTATGTAAGCTGGTCATATAGTACCCATAGCCACTCCCATACCAAGCTAAGATGCCTATAAGCCTGCTTGGGGGTGTATTGTACTAGAATAACCCTGTTTTGACCTCAATTATGCCCTAAAACACGTGCTTTTGACCTAAAAAATATGCCTCTGCGCACCTCTCAAAAACATAAAAAATGCCCCATGCATAACCCCCCCAATGCATAACCCCCCTATGCATACCCCCATATGGGACCTCTCAATTTTTGCATACCCCCATGGGGCTATGCACCGGTAAATACGGTACATACAATGTAGTACGTACAAACGATGTGACTTGTTCATGGTCACTAGTTCAGGTACTATTGTATGTACGTAAACGTGACTCCTGGGTTAGAATCCTATCCAAGCACATGTGGCAATTTTTATTTTTGGTTTTGGTCAAAAAAATAAACTTGGCAGAAAATCTGTTGCCTTTAAACGTCTGCAGTGCTGCAGCAGCTCTTTTGCGCCATCTCAATGATGTACTGTACTGTACTGTACTGTATGACTATTCATACATACTGTAATGTTCCGTATATAGCCCCTCTCGTGTATAACCCCCCTCGTGTATAGCCCCCCAAATCGGCCACTAACGTCATTTGCCCTCGTGTATAGCCCCCTATTACGAACCGCGAAAAGTAAGGGAAATCAAGTGTTTTTGAGCTAATAACAGGGTTTTTGAGGTGTTTTGATGCAGAGGAGTTTATCTGCACCTCATTTGGAACAGTTCTGATCATTTTGCTAGTGACATCTCTTCGAGGGAAATTTTTCAGTAGCAAAAATTTCACACTTTTTTACGTTGAAAAAAGCTGCATTTTTGATGATTTTAGCTTGGAAACGTACCAAATAACCACCATAAACGAGTTCAGGAGGTCAAAAAACCTTACTTTTGGTACAAATGAAAAATGCCCTCGTGTATAGCCCCCTCGTGTATAACCCCCTCTCGTGTATAGCCCTCTAATCGGTGCTTACCATTTGTATAGCCCCATGGGGCTATCTACGGAACATTACAGTATGTACTGTATACGTGATGTACGTGATGTATGTACCGTGCTCGCGCCGTAAACCTAACGTAATATTCCGGCTGCGGCGTTTCTTTTGCCCCGCTTACGCCATTTCCCACCCGAAGATGATCCGACAAGCTCGACTGGGGATTCGTAGATAAATTCCCTGCAGACGTCAGAGGACGAACAACCTCGTATACTTTCTTCTGTACGTATAGTAGGTACACATTGCGCGCAAAGTCGCGGCTGTCGGCTTAACGATAGGCAGCTGTAGCAACTTTCTTGAAGGGGCGCTTGTAAATATGTAGACACACTGGGAGCTTGTATGTACGTACTGCATGTACTGTATGTGTCGACATTGTGTTATACCCTCTCGTGGTGTTGCTTCCTCATTCAACTAACTTTAGATTAGAGTGCGCTTCTTCAATTTTAAAGCTTGATGATGATGGCTGATTCATCGCTTTTGTTGTTGAAAACACGCCATAATTTTCCAAAAGAGGAACAACTCTTGCTTTTCTTCTCTATGTAGGCTGACGTCAGGCCTTTAAAAGACGAAAATATACCTATTCTTTTTGTATCTTACCATTATACCACTTTAGCAGAGGCCTATTTACTATTAGTTGCGAATCCGCTCAATCCAAGATTATTTCCGGGTTTTCTTATGCTATGCCTACTGTACTGTACGTACTAAACTGTGCACTTGTTTCTTTGCAGTGCGGTATGACATGGCACAAGAACTGTCTATCCCGGATGGAGACCAAGTGTGATCCAGCAGCCGCCATCGCCAGTCTCCAGTTGGGTGGCGATGGCAGCTCCAGGGATTCTGCGGCTGGAAGGGCGGAGAAAATGAGCATCTTCGGCGTCTCCCTGCCTGAACATCTACAGACGAGTGGACGCCAAATCCCTCTGGTGGTGGAGAAGTGCATTCAGGAGCTGGATGACAGGGGAGCGCTTGTCAAGGTATGGTACTGTACCCATGTGCATACCTCCATAGGTAGCTAATGCGACATACGTACATACACATACCATATTTACCAGTGCATAGCCCCGTTATTCTAGTACAATACGTACACCCCAAAGCAGGCTTTATAGGCATCTTATTGCTTTGGTGTGGGAGTGGTCATGGGTATAAAGATTTCGGGGTGTCGTACCGTCATTCTGTTGCACCCTAAAGCACCTACACGTATGCACTCGTATGCACCGTACGTATACACTGTACGTATGCACTGTACACTGTACAATATACCGTGTTGCATGTACTACACCTTATCCTACAGCATGAGCACCGTAGGCTTTATACTCGAGCTCTGCATCCTGAACCACGGCTAATCCTCGCTGACAGCTGCCAAACGCCACCGAGTCCTGCGTCCGCCGTGCACCTCCGCTCCGTCTACTGGATCACCACCGTAGCGCCTCCGGCCAACAGTTTTCTCCAGTCTTCTTGCACGTAGAACAACAGTACGTGTTACAGCGATAGCATAATCATAAGCAGAGATGACTTTTGGCTTCCGCCGGTTCAGTAAGCACAATAGCAGCTTCCACAACAAACAAACTTCTTCTTCTGCTCTGTGAGCAACGTGTATCAACAACAGAAACAAATCAATACGAACACCGAAAACCAATAACCATTTCAACAAAACTCGCACGTACTCCTATATTCGTCATAAATTACTGTATCCTGTCTGTAACCCCTATCGTCGTCAAATCACATATTCCTTCATATCCTACACTCGCCCCGGGAGAGAAAAAAGGCAGCTCCTGATGCCTTGCAACGGCGTGTGTAGATCACGAGCACCGAGAACAACGAAAGAGGTATGCGATACATGCATTATATATTCTTGGTACCGTACGTAGCTACCCGTTGTTAAGAAAAGAGAACCGTAACGAACAACCCGTAGTGAGGCACAATGCGAGTAGCTATGTACTGGCTAACACAGTACCTACTTACTGTACGTACGTATATCACCGTACGTACTAACGACATGTTATTGCATGTGCGTACATACCTTGAGCATACTGTAGTAGTTGTTACGTACTAAACTAAGTGAGCAAGTAGGCATGCACGCACCAGGCACCACCACAAAAAAAATACTAAATCGAGAAACAAACAACATACGCACCTGTCTGTTCCAATCATGGAAAGCGAATCGGCGACTTGGCGCGTCCGCTCTGCTGCAAGCAATCCTCCTCCTCACTGGAGACGTCTTCCAGCAACCTCGCTCCAAGCAGCTCACCCGGCATCTCCAGACTGTCGTAGTCGTAGTCGTAGTCCAAGGCAATGACATCGCCGTCCGCATCCGGCAACAGCTCCACAATGCGACGTGTCGTAGAGGACGACGCAGCTGGCTGACTCGGATCACTCAACTGCAGCCGAGACGAATTCTGACGACGCTCGCGAGAGGAATGCCGGCTGCGCTCGCGAGAGGGATGCGAGTGAAGCTGAGACGACTGGCGGCTGCGTCCGCTAGAATGACGTACCGGAGAGCGCACGCGCTCCCGCGAATGGCGCCGAGACGGAGAAGAATGACGACGGGGAGAAGAGGCCCTGGCCTGCCGGAAATCGCTCGTATGAGCTCCGCCAACGTTAGGCGGGAAATAGCCGAAGACCTCGCACCGTCGCAATCTCTTCCTCCTCACCTCCTCAGCGTCGTCCCTCGATTGCTGTCGCTTGCCTAGCAGGTAGTTTACCACCATGGGAGACCGCTTGCGTTCCGCGCGCATCAGTGCGCTGAGCCTGGCGTCTGTGACCTGCAGCATCTGTCGAATCGCCTTGCACACGCGTGACGGCGGGCTTTGCAGCTGGAGTAGGGCAGGACAGCGCAGCAGTGCATCCACCAACTTGCTCTCCTCCTTCCAGACTGCTCTGTTAACCGGTGCGACTCCCCGCTTGTGCTCCAGGCTAACTCTGCCCACCCACAACTGCAGGAAGATATTCACCGCATGACTGTAGGCTTCGCTCGCCGCCTTCTGCTGCCCAACCACCGGCTCAAAATGCGCTAACAGCGGCTCCCGAAAGTAGGATCTGATGCGACGAATGAGACCACGCAGAACGCCCCGGAACTGGCGGCAATGGCAGCGAAGAATGAAGTGATAGAAGACGTACATGTTGAACAGCGGGTCCAACAAGGCGTACGTACGCTGCTGCTGCGTCAGTCGATTCTTTCCACCGGCGAACATCAGACCCTTGTCCGCATTCGCGCACGCCTCCATCGGGCCCTTCTTCAACCGCTGAATCCACGGCGAGGGTCGACCGCCACCGGAATCAGCCCACTCCAACATGCGGGCCAAGCCCAACTGATGCCCGAATTTGAGAGCGTTTGCCATCTCCTGCAAATCGATTACCTTGATGACGCCTCTCCTTCCCTCCGCTTGCTCCACAGGCACCACAGGGATCCGGAAGGTTCGCTCAAACGTGCCCGCCTCCGATCTTCTGTCGACGACGATGAACACGTGATACGGATGGGTCAGAAACTCCTCCAAAACTTCCGGCAGCTTCGACGTGTACTTAGGAGAACAGCGCAGATTCTCCTGCTCCACACTTCTCCTCGCCGCTGCTCCACGCGCGTAGTAATCCTCGTTTGCAGCATCTTCCCACCAGTCGAAAGATGAGGGTGTGTCGGCCGTCGTCCTGAAGCAGCTGCGCGCGTCGTACTTGTGCCTCACCACATCGCGCAGATAGATGCAGTGCATGCTCCCATCCGGTCCTGCCAGCTGAATCATGCTGATAAAGCTACCGGAGGTGTCGTACGCCGCCGGAACAATGCCATACAGCCGTCGCTGGCTTTCCGAGAAATTGGCCCAGTTGCGCAGGCCTCCACCGACCACGGAATTACCCCGGCGCGGCATAGCCTGGGCGCTGAACTGCTCCGTGTCTAAACCGAACACCTTGTACTCATCTTCCGGCACCGGCTGCATGTCCTTGGGCAGAAAGTCGTTGCTGCGTTTCAAGTCTTCGACTGCTTCCACCAGCTGTCCCTGGCACTCGACTTCGTTGGTGGCGATCGTCGAAGGTAGGCCCAGACAGAGGCCCAACTGCGTCTTCAGTAGCAGTTTCGCAATGACATGCTGCTCCTCCGACTCCGGCAATGGCAGCTCGCGCGCGCGCTGACAGTCCAACTCCGCGGCGTACATGGGATTGCAGCGTCGTGTCTCCA
>JASAMW010006416.1:0-62246 GCA_030247985.1 Epsilonema sp. ZAB3_2
CTAAGCCTAAGCCTAAGCCTAAGCCTAAGCCTAAGCCTAAGCCTTTGTCTTTGCGTAATTCTCAGCCTAATCGGAAGCCGAAGCCTACCTGAGTCTATTGGTAATTCTAAAAGCGAATGCCTCTAGGCCTGAAGTCTCCTCTTTTACCTGCGTGGGTCTTGCAGAGCGTGGTCGTTGCGTGCTGAGATCGTTGGGTGCGAAGTAGTCGTACAAGTAGTAGCCGAAACCTGCGAGCAGTAGAAACACGCCGACGATGAGGATGGCCAAGCCGGAGTACTAAAAGCACGATACGTAAACTGATAAAATCAAAATCGATGTTTCATTCAGACATGAGGACCGGCAACAGCGGGCCAAGAAGGGCCAGCAGATTTGGGAGCTGATTAACCGGGCGCAGCAAGTAAAGGTGCCTCACGAAAATGCAGAGGTTGAAAAGAGAAGCTCTGCCTTTCCGCCCTTCTAAGCAGATGCATTATCGACTTATTGCATTGCATTATCGATAGCTTGATTGCAATATCAATTATTGTATCACTTGATTTCATTACTATCGATTGCCGAAGAACCTCAGCTAGTAGTTAAGGCAACTCCAAACCATACCTTTGCCATCGCTTCGTGTGGCATGAACGCTGCCAGACAAGCACCAATGCCTATCAGGATAAGGCCTGTCAAAGACATGCAAATGGCGATCAGGAGAGACGTGCATTTCAGCTTGGGAGCACCGAAAGATCCAACCCTGAAAACAGCACCAATTTTTCTGCTAGTCAGCTTCATTTTTTTGCATGCAATTTTGCGGGTTTTTTATTACGGTTTTGCGTCGCCGTCGTATTCAATGATTCGTCGTCTCATTGACGCCATTATTATGCTGCAAGCTGCGGATCTTAAAGAGTGTACAAGTTAAAGATATGTCACTATCTGTCACATTTTTAAAGATGAGGAGAATTATTTATGGAAAAAAGGAAAACACTGTAATAGTCAGCTATTTTTCATTAGCCTACAAAGCTAAAGAAGCAAAATTTATTTGTAAAAAATGCGAAAAATGAAGAATCCTGATCCTGAATCATCCCTCCACAAAACTTCGCTACCGTATGCCGGCTGTGGTAAGCAAGTTTGCAGTGCAATACGTTAAATTTGCTCCTTTGTGATTGGTTGATTTTGCCCTCGTCTGGGACGGAGAAACGAGCACATTGCCCCTGTGTCTATTGCGACGAGAACGCATTTCCAGTGTTCGCTGTTCAACCAACTGAAAATTTTACTAAATCGAAAAAAGTATTGCGTTTTGTGTGTTGTGGCTCTGATTTTGTATAAAAGTGTTGTTTCCAACCACAACAAAGTCACCGTAAAAAATGAACGTCACATGCTAGCCATATAATAAATAATCCAGTTTTTTTTCGTCAAAAATTTCCAGAGCAGGAAATCCAGCGAACAATTTTGATCAGATTCCTGATTCTGACTCGCAACAGTCGTGGAAATTGAGACGAAAATTCTGTCTCCAACTTAAGTTTCCTGCCCAGTGCCTAGCCTACACTCGGACTTACTTCCGCTTGTCTAACGAATCATACAAACTGTCTACTCCATTTGCAAAACTTATTGTACCTGCGTAACCTCTAAAAATTTATTGGGAATGGAAAACTGTCTCTGTGCTGCACTGTAACATACTGTGAACGAACTTATTTGGCTAAGACTCAGGTTAGGCCTGCCTGCAAGCACTCAATGTGTATGCAGAAGTCTACGCAAAGGAAATTTTGAAAAGTAATTGAGGAAAATTGTTGAGATCAAGCTTCACAGAGCTTTCCTCTCTACGGCCGTTCCGCATGAGGGGCGTTCAGAGTGCTTCGTCCAACTCCCAACTTTGAATGGATGTGGTACCCCTGGCATTTTTGTCACCAAAGAGAAATACGAGCATACTTCTTCAACAGCATTTGAGGGCAGCTGAGCGTCTTTCTGAAGCCGAAAATACTCTGCGACGTCACAAAGGTATCAGTTTTTTCATTTTGTTTGTTTGTAGTGACTTTTTCAAGTTTTTTTTGTGCACATTTCTCATTCAATAATCAGCTCTGCATATGTACAGAAGTGCATTCATGCTCATGACTTCAGCGGTTTTTTGCCATTCTATGTAATTCTTGGCCTATTTTCCTGCCAATATGGCAAGCGAAGGGTCGTTCACATTGGAACAAAATGCGCAGGCGTATCCATGGCTGTCCATGCCTTTGCGTAGGTCCAGCGCATGTCTCTGATGTGAATGAGTCTGTACTCCGCTGAGTTTTCTGTCTGGTAGGTACCAATCACATTGCGTCAATATTTTTTGGTTCCAATTTTTTCTTACGATCCCAAAAGTGTGCTTTCCAGGAGTTTTTCTATCAGCGGAACTTGCTAGATGGATTTAGTCGATGAAATCCAAGGCCATAATCTAGTTGTTTTTTCAAGCGCACAGACTGTCTAGCCAGCATTTGTCTTGTGGAAATCCTCAAGAATTTAAAATGCGGGGGTCGGCCGTTATAATAGTACGTACAGTACACTACAGTAGTCTGAATCTGAATAATGACATTTTATGGAGGTCCATTCCATTCTCTTAATGATGTCTGTTAGCAGCAGTGATGCAAAGGTCTGAGCCATTCCCGTTTTCATTCACTAATTTTGATGAAATGGCTTTGTTTTCCATTGACAGTGAAGTTTTTGAAAAATGTCCTGTGAATGTTCCAATAGTACTCGAACGACAGAGAGGAGTGACTCTTTTTTCCAGTGCGTCTCTTTTCGGTCTCATGGGAACAGTTGCCCTGAGTGTGTTCGTTTGAAAATTTATGTGTTCGACGCCAAAACAATACCCCCTTAAAACTGGGTCGGGTCGCCCTCGGGACACAAATGGGTCTTCTCCTTGTAACACGTGTGTGTGTGTCGTTGGAAAGAACAACTAACACCGTATTTTCTGCAACAGGCAAGCCATTTAGGTACTGTGTCTGTCTCTTGGGTGTCACACCGATTAAAATCAAAACCAAGCAAAATCGGACGCCTGTATGACTGATTTCCACTGAAATTGCTTATAGTTTCAGTGTATTGTTCTACCGTTCTTATGTTGCTTTCAACGGGGTCGTCGAAGCATAGACCACTGGCTTGTCTGTTATTAATAGCGGTCTATGCTTTCCGCTTCCAGATTACCAGGTGACATCGGCGACCCCGTCGTAATACGATAATAAAAAACGGCACTGAAAAAGGGGAAGGTCTGCTAGCACCTACCAGGAATTTTTTGGTGATTGCAATTTAGCAATAATAATGGTCAACAAGATCAACATGAAAACTATAGTAAATTATAAATTCATGGTGCGTGAATGACAGAGTTGTAGCTAGCTCAGCAATATTATTCCCTTGAGCTGGCTGCTTCATGTCTGCTGTATGTACAGTATATGTTCCTTCAGTTAGATTTGATCTGGGTTCGGGTGGTCTAGCCTGCTCTGTCGCGAATTTTCCTCTATGCCAGCAGAACGTTGGCACGTTGGTTGGTTTGTGGTTTAGTACTTGTCGCGTCGCATTGAAAGAAAGAAAAGTGCATACACACACACGTACTGACTGGGTGGCAAAATAGGTGTCGTTGAAATAAGGGTTGGAATAGGAAAGTGCCAAAAAAGATTATACTTGAGTGATAGATGAGCAGGTGGTAGTTACGGTACCGCCTGCTAAAGTCATGTACTCCTAAAGCGCGCGCTCTAGGAGTACGTGCTCAAGTATAATCTATTTTGGCACTTTCCTACGCCGGCCCTTATTTCAACGACACCTATTGATTGTAGTGGCATGGCGCGCTGGTTCAACTCAGTCGTCACGTCGGTGTTCGTTCAGTTTGTGAGGAGCAAATAAGGGTGGATACATATATCACGTGACGCTTTTTAGCAGCTCTACACCCCCTCCCCCCCTCCCCTGTGCCAAAATGTGACGCTTTCGTGACGCTTTGGCCTACCCCCCCCCCCCCCCCCCCCCAGTGGTGTCACGTGACGCCACATAGCACTGAAAATTTGTATTGGAATGTGTACATACATACAGTACAGTATGACAATATGTTCAGTTGAAATTTAGCAACAGTAGACCACATGAAACAACTATGTATGCCATCAATCAATAACTGTCTGGGAACATGCGTTATGCAGCAATAAAGCATGTACTGAACAACACCATGCCACGACCATCACCAGTGCAAATGACACAATTTTTCCACCTAAAAATCGATGTCACGTGACGTTTTGCCGGACCCCCCCCCCCCCCCCCACTAAAACGTGACGCTTTCGTGACGTTTGGCTGACTCCCCCCTCCCCCCCCTGGTGGCGTCACGTGATATATGCATGGGCCCTAAACCAACCAGCAGGCAGGCAGGCAAGCCAGCCGTGATCAAGGAAGACGTCTGTCTGGCTTGGGCCTGGTTGCTCCGTCCTTTTACTATCGATGTGCAGTACTGTAAAACTCCAAAAATAACGACATTACTTTGATGAAATTAGCAAAAAATTTCGTCCTTTGAGCACCCGGTATGGTGGGCCAGTCCAGTGCCCAAGGCACGACCAACAATGGCCCGAACCAGGGAAGGGCCTGGCACGAAACCGAACAGCCATCAGCGACCACTGGTCGGGGTGTGCTGACCCGAAGGAAAGTACTGGTGCTTTATCAACCAGCGGGCGGACGCACCATACTGCCGCTGGGGTTGCCAGTCGCTTTTGTCCCACTTGGTGAGAGTGGAACTCATGATGCAGAGGACGGCAGATCGGACGTAGCCCGTCTTACCGCCTGCGCCACGAGCGCTACCAATTTACCAAGCAACTTGTTTCAAAATTTCAGTCGTCCCTTCATTTCTGACATACGTTAAATTTGGAGTTTTACAGTAGATGCAGCACACTGCGCTGAGTGAGTTCCCCTACGTACACGCAGGGCGACAGGAGCAGGATTTTATGAAAATTTTACACTGCTCGCTCTGCGGCGCAGTAAAAACTGCGTTTCGGGACGGGTTGCGCTGAGCTGAAAATGCAAAATGTCTGGGGACAGCGAATTTGAGGACGCCAACTTGTGCAAAAGTTTCGCAGCTGAGTTTTGCAGAAAACTGTGTTCACTATTGCAGGTTCACCGCAGTGCAAAACATACACAGGTACAGCAAAGCACAATCACAATTTTAATCACAATCACAATTTTTTATTTTATGTTAAAACAATTGCAAGAACTGCAATCAATTGTTAGTACCTACTGTTAGGGAAGTACTGTATGTAGTACAATCGTGGTTTCCCTGTGCTTCTAGTCAAGGGTTGCTTCTAGGCTTCTTTGCAGTTTACTGGTGTTCGTTCAGGCAGTAGGCTACGCACTCTACAGATGTCTGTTCTTTTCTTTCGTTTCTCCTCCCCAAGAAGGGTAGTTCTTTCTTTCTCATTTTCTCCGGGGTAGAGGGAGGGAGGGAACTTTGGAAAAAAATTATTGATCGCGCAAAAACGAGGACGTCTGTCCTGAAAAGCAGCTTTTCTGTTCGTGCCTTTAGTCAGGAACGTTGTTCTGACATGCTTATTGCTATTAGCTGCAAAAAGTACTTCTTTCCCTCCCTCGTCATTATTGGCTGCGTGTTTTTCTGTTGTGTCGAGACTTGCGACCTACCATCGTATGTACTTTTGAAAGGAAACGGTGGTGCTTTGCTTTGACAACCAAAGCTATGGGACTGATTATGAAGCAAAAGATATGTATCCTTTTTCGCAGCGCCTCATGAGGTCAAAATAGGTAAAATGCATTTTATTCGATTTCTAGGTACGGTATGTGTAAACCCTCGTTTATAGCCCCTGTCAAAACATTATTGGGCTATCAAACCAGCAATGAACCTTGAAGAGACTGTTATAAGGCAAATGATGTTGGTTTAGTTGCCCGTTAGGGGCTTTATTCGAGGGGGAGGGGCTATTTTGAGGGGCTACAAACGATGATTTACAGTAATCTAGTTGCGCAAAGTAAAAATAGGAGCACCTCGAGTTTTTCCTTGAATTTACCAGCATTTCATGTACCGACCAGTATCTTTTCCGTCGCATAGATACTGTATGTATATTTTCTCCACAATTGTCTATGTAACAAAATGCATGGAAATCGGAATCAGAAGTTTTTTGGGGAGAATTTTGCAGTGCGTCGCGGATTCATTTGCCCGCAAAAAATCCGCACTTCAAAGGAAATCCGGATTTGTCGACATCAGACAACCTTCAGAAGGGGGCCGCCACCGATGGAGCAGTTTTCCATAAAAGTTGCTTTTTCTACTCGCATCAGCAGGAGTAGGATGTAACAATTTACATTTCGCATGCAAAACTACCGTAACCCAGATGAAAGTCAAACAAAAGACTCGAAATACGAATCTGTAATTTCTAATAACGAGCAAGACAACTAACAGCGTGGTTCCATGCAAATTACAATGAAAGTGTTGGATTTGATCGAAATATTCTCCGCTCGTGCTTTTGACGGGAGTAAACAGCTGGGGAGACATCTGTGGCTTTACATTAGCGCAGTGATAGACCGATAATTTTTTTCATTAGTCGAGAAATTTGAGTTAGGCCTGCCTCTCCGCTTAGGTATAGTTACCCTTTGACCTTCAGATTTTTTATTTGCACGTAGGCACCCGCATGTTGTACTTAGGTACTTACTGCGTACTGTAGAATGGGAAATATTTTAGATATTTTTGTCCAAAAATTATGCAGTCTATCCCATCCTCCATCCAACCAATACAATTTATGTATGTATGAAATGAACGTACACACACATATCCAATGGCGACAATACAGTATCCCTGTCGAACGCAATTGTGGTTTTCTTGGAAAGCAGTTGGCGTGCTTTGTCCTGATGCCCTGCCTGAGTTTGACTCAGATCGTTTTGCTCGCCGCAAAGAAAAACGGCTCAGAAGCTGAAAGCAGTTTTCTCGAAAGTCACTGAAGCACTGTTTCAGCTTGTAGAAAAAAGCGTCTGTTCTAGTTTTTTTGTCGCAAGACGCCCTTTCAGAAATTTTTGTTTATCCTATGGTGCACTCCTATGCATAGATAGATAACCTCTTGTACAGATTTCTGCTCGTTTTCCTTGCGACGAATCAAAATTATCAATGTTCGATGAGTTCCGACTGCTAGTTTTTTCATTTTTTCTATCGATGTTGGCAATTGGCATACTGTAGGTATAGTTCATAAATGTCTCACTGTCTTGTCACCTTGCTGGACTACATAGAGGACAAGCCACATCACCATGCATAAGCACTTTGCAGGTATGCGTACGTACAATGTGTCAACATAGAATGTAAGTAATTATTCCTCTCTGTCGCTATGTGAACGAATACGTTACTACGTGTGGATATGTACAGTATGGTAAATTATTCTAAAAAAATTCCACGACCCCGTTTCGAGAAATATCGTTCAGTCACTACGACGTTGGGTTTTTTTAAATAAAAAAGCTCAGAAACGCGTCGATACGATAGTAGTCCGGCGTAGAGTACATACTATGTATGTACTTGAGTGGGCTGCAATCGCAATGAATTTTTTGTCGACACCGCACGACCAGTGAGCGAGCGGAGTGAGCAGACTGGACTCAAATAAAGTCTAGACTCTCTCTTTTCTGGACCACGATTTTTCGTAGACTGGTGCGCGGGCGCAGGCCAGACTTTGAAAAATCTCCCGATCGAGGATCGACAGCGCAGAAGGAGGAGGAGGAGGAGGAGAGAGGGCGAACAAAAAACTGAGCTCATTGCCACCAGGCATCCCCCGCATGCACACTGTACTGTATATTCTGGTGTATAAACCACCACAAAAAGCGAGAAAATAAATGCCGTGATTTTCTGACTGGAGAAGGTTTTCCTATAGACCAACCCCATCACGACAACGCAACTGGTCCATAAACCGGAGCATACGTCGCCAAATCGGCAGACGATGATGACGAACGCTCGCATGCAGTTCTGCTGGCAGTTTCAGCCGCCAGCGAAGGAGCGCGTGGCCCAGGATTTGAAATGATGAACTGCAGTATCGGGTACTGTGGGGTAAACCCGGATACGGGGTAAAGCCCGGACTGCCCGGACACCAAGTATACGTCAGCAACCATAGGACCGATTGAGACAAGTATTCAACCAATCGATTCCTTGAACCTCCTCTTTCAAATGAGCTACCATGTTCACCATTTGCTGAAGCGGCAAGTTCAGAAAAGCTTGGGTGTCCGGGTATACCCCAGAGTAGAGATGGGCCGAGACTCTCGGTCTCGGTCTCGGTCTCGGAAATCTCGGTCATTTTTGGCGATCTCGGTCTCGGTCTCGGTCTCGACTTTAGAATTTTCAAATTCTCGGTCTCGGTCTCGGTCTCGCAATTTTTAGGGCCTATTTTAGGCGAGACCGAGACTAGATCGAAATCGTGCTTCACAAGCAATTTTCATGCATTTCCGCTGAGATTTTAGCTGCCTATCATGAAAAAATTTCCCCTGCGGGGCGATTTTAGCCATGTACTGTAGAAAATAGAAGTGAAGCACCTATTCGCCACTGTTTTCCCCATTAAAATTTTCATAGAAAACGACCATCAGAAAAAATAAAAACGAAATTCCATAAGTTTTTATACCAATACTTAGTCTCGGTCTCAGTCTCGATCTCGGTCTCGGTCTCGACAAAATTCCCTAATCTCGGTCTCGATCTCGGTCTCGGAAAAAATTCTAAGTCTCGGTCTCGGTCTCGGTCTCGTTTTCAGCAACAATCCAGTCTCGGCCCATCTCTACCCCAGAGTACCCTACCTATGTTTTTTATTCATTCCCAACCGTCCTCCGCTGTCGTCCGAAGGAAAAAACGCCTGCGCGAAGGGTACGACGGCCTTTTCCCCACTCCGTGTCTACTGTAAACGGGAATCTTTTCGGATGGTCTTGGAACGGAAGGCGTTTAGTTCAAACCTATTGGGGGATGCGAGGACAAGAGAAGTACGGTAGCCTGAAAAATTGGGCGGCCAGTGCGTGAATTGAACACGCAGCGCAGCACGGGATTACTCCCGTTTTGGACAGAATTTCTTGGTCTGAATCATCTGAAAATGTTCCCGTTCACAGTACCTATTGACAAAGGATGAGGTCGTTCGAGTACTAAGTATCCTATCCTATCCACAGTTGAGTTGGTAAATACGTACGGATGGATGTATGCAGTATGCATGTACCTTAGTGTAATGTACCTATTATGTATGTAAGTACCTTCTAAGTACGTACCTACCTACCTTACCTACAATGGAATGGGCAAGACTCTATACTGCTGTACGTAGATGAAGTAGACGTTGGGCTAGTCTTTCTTTAGACTTCCTTGTGGTTGAAGAGCCAGAAACGAGAAAATTACTTCTGTGAAGAGCGCTATTGCATCACTGTCGCTTCAGTTTATCTTTTACTATTTTTTGCGCCAATTTTTACCAAGAAATTCTTACGATTAGTGCTGTCTGAAGCGCTGGTGAATTCTTCAATTTCCTCCAGACAAGCGACTGCTATTGCTCTCGCTAAAGCCCTTTTCGTCTTTAATCACGGTCCTTCTTCTATTAGCCTTACCCTGTAGCAGTAGGCAGCTTGCATACCAAAGTACCTACGTACGTATGTACATATTACCTTAGCTGCCTCACTGCCTCCTGATTTACTGAGCCGTACATGTACTTACAGTATGGATTCACGTATTTTTACTGATTGTGCAATTATATAAAGGGAGCGAAGGCGATAAACTGCATCCTAACTGCTCACACGCAGTGTCCATTGTGCACTGCTATGGCTGGTATGTAAAGGGTACGGCTAATACGTCCTCAAGTCGATCTTGTTTCCTCTTGTTTTTTGCGTCGTCTGTGTTCGGCATTTACTTCTCAGACGAATTAGCACTTTATCATGATACGCCGTGCTCTGTTTTGACGGTTCCCCATGCTACCGTACGACACGACGAAGTCTCTGCTTGTAATGTGAGTGAGGCATACATGACATAGCCATAGTCGAGAAGGAAAATTTGCCGAATGTGCCAGGGAATCGAACCCTGGACCTCTCGAGTTCCAGCCGAGCGCCTTAACCATTTGACTACACACTCGGATGACCTCAGTCACACAATTTCCCCTTTTGATCATGACAGCTAGCCCAGACCAGGAAGTTAAGATAAGGGAGAACAATATTCGCTTTGGTTGCTGCTTCTCTACCAGAGATAATAAAAATTGGCTGCAGCCTGTTCAGCTTCATAGAAAAAACAGACACAATAGAAAAAGAAGCCATCTAGCGCCAGACGTAGGGTAACTTGGGACAAATTCGATTGATTGATTATCACGCAGAGGAACTGCATCTCCTCAACGATACTTAGGTATATCTACATGCACCCTACGTGCTGTACGTACGACTGTAGGATGCCAGAACGTATTACGTACAGAAAAATTTGAGTGTGGTTGGCCATGGAAAGAAAAATACCATTGGGCGGTACATTTTGTATAAATGTATCCCAAAATGCAAACCTTTTTGTTCGGTACAGTATTTTTGTCTTCGGAGCAATGTAGTACCTAAAAACCTCTGATCGAAGTATGGCTTGTCAGAATTTCCCCAGGTTACCCTGGATGTTATTGAGTGCGGTCTACCCACGTGCTGCTGAGCGATTGTAGTGCGTCTTCCTTTTCTTGGGAGCTGTTTTTTCTTCTGACTACTGTAGTCTCCCGGTACGTACAGAAAGCCAGACATTTCGCTGATTTATGATGTCTGTACGGTCAGCTGACTAGAAATGACTTATACTAAATTGCGCTGGCGTGAATGAGTGAACCGCAGAATTGCAGAGGGGATGATAGTCGACGATGAAATGTACGGTAGGATTTTTAAAGGTTGTGTGTGGTGGGTACGGTATCGTGCGTACAGTGCATTGTCCCTGTCCTGTCACGTCCGCCCTTTTCGTCACGTGATGCGCATTGTCCGCTTAATCAAAGCTGACGTTTGTATTTTTTTGAGCGCAGCTTATTATTATTCTGAAATTCGCCCGAGTTTGATGCACTGTAAGTACGTAACCCATACGGGTACGGCATATATACATAACATGTATATTTTTGGTATAGGTAAGTACTACGTAGCTGTTAGTTTCGCCTATTTTAACACACATTAGGCGACATGTGCCTCGGCCATTTCTCTCTGAGCGTAAATTTGATAGAAAAGACTGGATTTTGGTCAGACGGTTGAAAAAAGCACTGGGGAGAGAAAAAAACTTGCGCGAGAGCAGTGAAATTAACCGCTCAGTCCCTTATAGACACTGTAAATCGCATAACTTTCGGATGAATTTATGTTTCGGACAGCAAGGTTGGATCTGAATTTTATTATTTCCTGAACGTAGGTACGTACACGTACATACCCTACTGTATATGGAAATTGGTACAAAACAAAGTCGTTGTAAACAAAACAGACCGAAACGGTGGGTAAATTTGTTCGAAAAGGACGGGACCCGCACCCAGCTTTGTCGCGATTTGTTGTGTATCCATCCGAAAATGAGCGGTTTACAGTAGATGAATTACGCAGAAATTTTTTGACACAAAATATAACAACTGTGCTGTGGCGTCACATTCAAAAAGACCAAGTCACAGGTACATTACCTTTTGCATACGGTACGTATATGTTTTCCACTTGCCCATTGCATAGTATTCCTGACGTCCAGTAATGCGGAAATGTGCACAGTCGGTTAAATATTTGACATCATACCTTGTCGCTTAAAACGGGTAAGCATTCAGGCAAAAATCCTCTGCAAAAATGTACATAGCGCAATGACCCAAGCCTCGAAAAAGGTTGTCATCCAGTCAAAACAGGAGATTGGATTATTCGTTTTTTGCTAAAACATTTTTCTTCACATTTTTGATCGCCAATCCGTCTGTCTGTTCTGTACTGTAGTCTACTATAGCTTAGATGCGTCACCTGCTGTCTAGGTGCTTTCAGTGCTTTTCGTTGTCCTCACGTCGTCGCATCATCACTTTTAACGGCGTCATGAGGCGATGCATAGTTTTTGTACATTTACTATATTACCTTATGTACGGTAAGTAGTATGTAGGTACTGTATACTACTGTACGGCAGATAACACCCGCTATGCTTGAATAGGTAGCTGCTTTGCAATAGCAAATTTTATTGACCGACTTGCTGTCTGTCTGGAGTCTGGCGTAGTAGACGTGCGTGTAAGAGTACGTAACTGAATTTTTGAACATAAACCGTGTGCTGCGATAAGAAGTGGGTTATGGTACTATGGGGTAAATCCGGTCATGGGGGTAAACCCGGCCACCTAGGTTCCTGTGAACGCTCTTATTCAGGAAACGATAAGAGCGAACAGCTCATTTGAAAGAAAATGGGAGAGTTCAAGGAATCGATTGATTGTCTCATTCGGTCAACCTTTGGTTGCTGAGATGCTGCTGCTGCACTGAGAAGCTTAGGTGGGCGGATTTTCACACGGCTGGTTTTACCCTCTATTACCCTACACCTTAGGTACGTAAACATAAGTCAATTTTCGCGTTTAGTCTGTACGACTGTACTTATGTAAAAAAAAACCTTTGCAGCTATTTTTTTCAGCTGAGATCCTCATTGTTGATGCTAAAGGGCTCAGTGGGGCCTTTATTACTCATTCAGCATTCACCTCCACGACTGGCCTAGAGATTTTTTCTGCCGATCGCAAGCAAAAAAGATAAGGCAAAAACGTCTCGCTGTCGATTTCGATTTTCCCCATGATGATATTGAATGACTATCCTGTTCGTGGCATTGGCAAACGTTGGTGTACATATAGTAGGGTAGTTTGGTGTAAATATGGTCGGGTGAATGTACCGTCTACTGCCGTAGGTAGCCTATCGCTCCTTCTGGATAGATCGTGCCATTTTCGCTTTTTGGCGTGCTTGCGGTGTTGTTTTGTTGTTGCCTAAAGCAAGAAGACATAGGTATTTGGTTCTTCAATTTGGCTTCGATTTTGTTGTATGAATGATCGTATTTATCCCGTCCTTCCTTCATTTTTTGGCTGGGAGAATGCACGTCTTAGCTGGTTGGGATTCGTCTAGGCTAGACTGCGTGTCTGTATCCACTCTTTTCAGCTGCAGTACTTTCTTCGATACATGGCTGAATCATCAAGTCTGAGTGCTTTCAAGATTTACCTGGGTCAGTTCAAGCCGATGTGTACCGATGATACTGTAGTGTACAACGTGTACTGTACGTAATGAATGAACTTAGCTAGGCACCTACCTGTACCCACCTGTACATAACTGTGGTGCCTACCAATGTATGGGGTTGTATTGTATTTGTATTGTCCTGAAATTATGGAGCAAAACACTCATGTCAAGCTTGTGCTTCTTCTCGGTGCGTTGTGCTATCTACCTACTCTGGCGAGTTCGGTCAGAATTTTTCGATCAAATCGCCAAACCACATCGGTTCGGTGCCAATGTCATCTTTAGGGTAGTCTTTTGCTCTAGCGGGTCCAGCCAATGTTTGGAGAGGATTGTTTCCATCCATCCATTAGGGTATTTGTTTATGCATTCCTGCCATTGGAACATGTTTTGGCCAGAGTCTAAAATCAATCTCTAACTCTCTTTATCACGTTTTAAGCATCGCTTTTCTAACCTAAACTTTTTGAAAAACGTCTGCACTCTGCAAATCTACATACGTACGGAATGTCGTCTATGTACATACAGTGCGTAGGTACGGTACCTTTAGACATGTGAGCGCAACAGAAGCAGCTTGAAAAATTGGGCAGCCAGTGCGTGAGTCGAACACGCAGCGCAGTACGGGATTACGTCCCTGCGTCCTGCCTTACCTTTACATACGTACGTACATATACGTAAGTACATACATACCCACGTATGGTATGTCTGCAAGAAAATAGAACATCGCTTGCGGAAAAAGCACCAAGTTTCTTATTTTCGGTTTTACTAGTACCATCAGATCAACTTGGTCATCATACGGTAATGCTTCACATCTTTGATGATACCCTACGTAGCTGCGGAAAAAATTCGAAGATAGGTACTTGTATTCAACGGTCGAGACCAAGAAAAGATAAAATCTTGGAAGGGTGTCGATTAAAAATAGTATGTAGGTGCAGTGTGGTATGGTTATGGTATTATGTACGTAGTTACGTTAGCATGTCTGCTTTTGAAGCTGTGTTTTGTCGACGACGCCTCCAAGTCGTAAAGATAGCGCAGCTTTAAGGTTTTTTGCCAGCTTTTTTACAGCGCAGTCCAGCTGGGCAGTATACTGTAATGTACTAGCCATAAATATATTCCATGTTATTTCAACGATCTTTTTGATGATTTTGACGATCCGCTGCGTTTCAAAGTCTCTACCTAGCTTGTGTTGGTCAACTCACGTCTGTAAAATGTGCGTAGTAGTACCTACTTACTGTACGTACTTACCTAACCTACGGTACTTACATACACGCCTAGGTGTACCTCCTTGGGTAGCTCAGTGCCATTGTTCAAGCTTTGGAGCAGCCGTAAGATAGACGGCTTTATCATGATACTCCAGTTTTAACCACTGCTACAGACTGCTATGCTCTGCCAAGCCATTAGCTCTCGAAGCTGTCTGTCTAGCCGATTTTTGAGTTAAGTTTTTTTGCGGTCCCACCCAATGTCTGATCATGTGCATACTCAATCCAGCTAATACTAAACTTTGTATGTACCGCATGGAGTGGAAAAGAACTAAAGCAAGCACTATGATGAGGTCTTGATCATGTGTCCGGCCATATTATGGTTGTGCGTAACTCACAAAGCGCAGGCTTTTTGGCCTTCAGTAAAGTCAAGATCTCTCCATTCCAAAATTCATCTATCATGATCATGTGTCCAAAAATAGCCAGTTAGCAAAATCCCTTCATATTGCGTACCACGTGTATGTACGTAGGTATACGCCGTGTAGCGACATTCTAATCACGCAAGCATGATCACGCGAGGCACCAACTTTTTCGAACGCCACGAGCACTTAACTAAAGGCGCCCTTTCAGGCTTTTGCCGCCTCAAAAAGCTCCAATTTCTTTTTACTCGATTGGCAATCCAAAACAACGTTTACTCAAACGGAAAGCGCCAGGAAAATGGCTGGACTTTTGGAGAGTTATGTAGGCCTTAGGTATATCAAATATCTCGCATTCACTCCGTTTATCCAATACTGTAATCTGCAATATTGCGCTAATAACCCGGGATTGGAAAACGGCAGTGACAATCTGGGGTTTATAAATAACCGACGCCGAGAGAAAATTATGTAAAGCTACTTTTGTGACGCTTAGGGGTTATGAACGCGGCGTTACAGTACTACATATAAAGCTCTCTTCAAATAGTCTCGCTCGGTCAAAACGCATATCAAATCCTTTCGCTAAGGAAGACTAAACCGAAGCTTTAGCTCTGGAACGGGGGCGGGGGGGGGGGGAGCAAAGAGGAGGAAGGAAGGAAGAAACGAACTCTCTTCCCCGACTGTTGTTTGTTCTTTTGGCTGCAGACTCCGTCGCATGGGGCGCGTGCGGATATATCGGCTGGAAGAAATGTAGTTGTTGGACCCACCCTTCCCCCCCCCCCAGATGTGCCATAGAATCGAACCCCGAACCCTGGACCTTTATGAACGACCCTTTCTGACCTCAGCCACACAGTCACACAAGTTTCCTCTTGAGTGATGACAGCTGCATGTAGCCGGGTATGATGACAGTTGAAGTGAGCAAGTTTTCGCTACCCTTTTTCCTCTTCCTGTTTTTGACGTATTTTATGAACCGTCCCTTTTCGTGCAGACAGCCAACACTCTTCTTCGATCCTCAAAAAACCTCAAATCGACTAGCGGGTGTGTTTGTTTTTTTCTGGGCCGACTGCTCTGGCAATGTGCGTTCGGAACTTCGGCGGAAAAAATCCTTGGTATTGGCCGGCAATCGAGCCTGTCCTATACCAACCAATCAATGTCTTCTCAAAAGAATGCCCGTGCTATTGTATGTAATCAATAACTGGCAGAGTGGTCAGACAGACATGGTTATTTTATTAGTATGACAATTTCCGATATTATGTGGCAACGTTTGGTTTGGTCAAGCTGTGCCATTTGTGTAAACTAGGTATGGTACGTAACATGAATTTATTATGTAGGTACCTAACTTTATTGCAATTACAAAGTTGAACAAAGATACTGCTTCCGCTCCTGATTAGCTTTGGTTTGCACGAGCTTACGACGGCTTAGAGTTTCGCTCAACGGTTTCGTAACCGCTGATGAAAGTATTCGCCGTGTTTGTATTGACTTCAGCCTGATAAAGCGCCACTATCATTTACATAAATACTACGTGCAGTTACAGTACCGTATTGGTACTTTCGCCATATACTGACTGGTTAGGCTTGTCTAGACGTTTGTTTGCGTCATGCGCCATTGCAAGCTTCTCATACCACGCCTATTTATCAGCTTTGGTCCTGGAGGCCTTGACAACTACGTACCCAAGTACATAGGGTACTGTGGGGTAAACCTGGACACGGCGGTAAACCCGGACACCTAGTACAGTAGCATATCTCAGCAACCATACGACCGATTGAGACAAGTATTCTACCAATCGATTCCTTCAACTCTCCTCTTTCAAATGAGCTACCCTGTTCATCATTTGCCGCAGCGGAAAGTTCAGAAAAGGTTAGATGTACGGGATTTTCCCACAGTACCCTACCGTACCTAACATGCGTTTTAATAAGAGGTTGTTGCTGACCTACCTGCGGTTGTTACTCGTCGAACTTTTTGCACCTTGGCTACTCCCTTGGTAACGCTAGTGTGAGCTGGTTGGTGATGAGAATCCTAGAAAAACCGCTGTATGTGTGTGTGTGTGTGTGTGTGTGTGTGTGTGTGTGTGTGTGTGTGTGTGTGTGTGTGTGTGTGTGTGTGTGTGTGTGTGTGTGTGTGTGTGTGTGTGTGTGTGTGTGTGTGTGTGTGTGTGTGTGTGTGTGTGTGTGTGTGTGTGTGTGTGTGTGTGTGTGTGTGTGTGTGTGTGTGTGTGTGTGTGTGTGCCTTTGATGCGAATTTTATTACGCTTAAAGATCCAACGTGAGTAATTTTTAATTTTGATAAGAAAACGGGACCTTGCTAAAGCCGTTTTTTTTCTCGCGTCGTAAAGACGAATTTTTTTATTGACGACTTACAAGAAAAAAGTGAAACGAAATGCTCTCGTCTGGCGATGGCGTGTCTGTCTGACTTCTGTAGCTAAATGTCGAAGGGGAGCCGGGGGTAATTTGGGCTCAATCTCTAACCTGGTATGTACATACATAAATATGCCATATACGTACGTATTGTGAAGTGGGCAGAAAAGTGCACCAAACGAACGTATTATATTGTTTTATTCAAAAATAAAGTCAGTAATATTATATCGATATTTTCATCAGTGTTTTTTTCTGCCTTCAAATTTCCCCGAATTTTTCTTTTCAAGTGTCGAAAGAGCTGTATGATCGATTGTCTCGAATAATTAAAAAATATTCTACATAAGTAGGACCTAACACCATCTCTCTCTTGCCTTCTTTTTGTGATATGGCTTTTTTTGCGCCATCCAGAATATTCCTAGCTTCATTTTGCGCTTATCAGACAGTGTTTTTTTGCGGTCGCACGAAAAGGAAAAGGTCTCGGAAAAAATGTCTGGGCTTTGAAACGGAGATAGGGTAGAAAACGGCATGGAAAATTAGGTTGTAGGTACCATACCTATAGGTACGTGTCATGTCGTGAATATTTTGTTTGGCGGCTGTAGGTTGAGAGCTTTTTTCTTTTCCCTTGTGAATTGTACAGTATAGACTGCCTTATTTTTTCATGGCTCTATTTTTCGCCGTACCGATTATTATTTTAGTACTGTACACGCCCTTATCTTCATACTGTCTGTCAGCTTTTTGTGAAAGTTCCAAGAACTTGTTTCAAGCTCTCGATATTAAATCAGGTCCTCAAAAAACTGCGTCTTCCCTAGTAACTAACTACTGTAACTGTACTACTCGTATAAAGTAGTAACGTACAAGGTTCCCTCAAAACTTCAAAATGCAGTTACACAGCCACACTTTGTAGACAGTTTGAAAAAAACCGGGCGCTGTCTATGCTTTCGCCTTTGTGTGGCGGTCCAGCATGGACCGCCACGAAAGGTAAGGTATTGCTTTTGGCGCTAAGCCAATAAGAAAAAGGTGAACCGTGGTCGAAAAAGAAGAAACAAAAGAAGAGAAGTGAGCGCAGGAGAAGGAAAAAGATGAGAAGGCCTATCCTTTCACTGGTTCTAGCAAATGAGGTGAAGGTTTGAAAGGAAATCTGAAACAACCTGAGATTTTTGTTCTTGGCTTAGCGCC
This sequence comes from Epsilonema sp. ZAB3_2, assembly GCA_030247985.1. Taxonomy (NCBI): domain Eukaryota; kingdom Metazoa; phylum Nematoda; class Chromadorea; order Desmodorida; family Epsilonematidae; genus Epsilonema; species Epsilonema sp. ZAB3_2. The sequence goes on from JASAMW010006416.1 coordinate 18,232, forward strand.
AAAAGCAATACCTTACCTTTCGTGGCGGTCCATGCTGGACCGCAACACAAAGTATGCGAAAGCATAGACAGCGCCCGGTTTTTTTCAAACTGTCTACAAAGTGTGGCTGTGTACAGTAACTGCATTTTGAAGTTTTGATGGTTGAAATTGCGGCATGAATACATACAGTAGGTACTGTAATGCAGAGCTGAGAATTTTTCTGAACATGCTTGCAATAAAAATATGGCTTCACATGTCCAGATGCAATTGTTCTTTTTCAGATTTTCCGGTGATTCGCTCTTCTCAAGGTGTCCCGGTTTCTTTCCTCCATACCGTTGCACTTTCGCTACTGTTGCAAAACTGCATAAACCACCAACAACACCCCCGACGAAACATCCGTTAAGCGCGGGTCTCGGCCGCCAATGGCCGCCCGCCTAGTCGCGTCCACCGTCGACGCTCGGTTGCAGCAGGCGACCAATCAGAAGCCGTCGACCAAGAAAACGACGCCTGCTCCGACCAATGGGAAAGCGTCGACGAGATCGTCGAGCAAATTTGATTGGACGACCACGGAAGATTGCGCCTCCTCCTCATCCTCCGGAGCGTCCTCCGCCGCCTCCTCATCCTTAAGTCTGGCGACGACGACGACCTCCGCTTCCACCTTAACTGCTGCTGCGCCAACTGCCGGAACGCCAGAGAGCACGGGAGATTCGGACTATGGGCCTTCTGCTGGACCGGAACTCTTTTCGAGAAGAGTCTGTCCGTATTGCAATCTGCCCATTGCCTCGTCTGTTGAAATTAGTACCGCTACTCCGAGAAAAGAAAAGATGGAGAATGGGTCTGCGGGCAGCTGTTTCTCAAACAAGTGGCCATCAAGCTGGAAAAAGCATCAGGTAAGATTATCAAGAATTCATAATTAATTAGTAAATTGTAATACGTTATGCGCGCGGAGAAGAAAGACTTTGCTAATTTCTTGAACGTACATACAGTAGCAAGAATTTCTGCCCCTCCAAGATTGACACATTTTTCTGGTAATCGATAGTACCGTTCAATCAATTTTTCGATACCGTTCAGTCAACTATTGTAGGCTTCTTAGGGTCTAAGCTTTGGCTTTCTTTATGTCCCTCAATTTGAAGTATTACAGTGAGGTAGGTACATATACATATCAGGATGCTTCTGGCATTATGCTATGCATTACTGTAACTTTGCTTCAGCCATGAAAAGCTGATTGAACCGCTTAATTTGTAAACAAGTCTGTCTGAAAGCACTCATGCAGCGTTGGAGAAAAAAAACTGTTGTGTTGTGTGTGGCTGGCTCTTGGCTCAGCCTTGTCAGATGTCAGACATGTTTATCAGCAGTGACTATATAATCGGTCTGCTCTGTTTTTAGCTAGCCAAGCGAAAAGCTGCGCATGAAAATAATGATTGATTGATAAAAGCCGCTCCGACGATATTTTTTTAGTTTTTTTCTTGATTAGATTACTTAAAGGCTTGGCAGGCAGGCTAAACCTTATTGCTTGCTGAGCAAAGGAAATCTGTGCTCCAAGAAGACTGATTAGTAGGCTATCTCTCAATATTGAGATAATAATTAGCTATGGCTGTATAGTGTTAGCTTGCGCCACCTACAGACAATATATAATATTAGGTACATAGTAAGGTACAGTACATACATACACGTTTGGCTATTGCAAGCGACTTTGACCCGTCCGTATAGTAGTCGACGACGAGAATAAAAAACCATGTAATTACATGATAAATGCCTTAGGCGTGAGCTGTTTTTTTCCTGCGCTTTACCTCGCTAAGTATGATTTACTGTCTGTATGTATTTTTGTTTCAGACGAACAAGGCGCCACAGCGACTTCAAAGTCAAGGACTCGACATTGCTGGGCATACGGTAGCGGCAGCAGCAGGGAATGGTCGACTTGCTTCTGCTTCTGAAACGGACGATTCAACAGCTGCTGCTGCAGAACTGCAAAGGCTGCAACTTACTTGTCCACATCACGACCTTGGGCCGCCATCCGATGCTTCTTCAGAGTCATTGCCCAACCGCTCTCCCAGCATGTTTGCAAGGAGAAATTTGCAAAGATTGAGGCATATGGCTGCGCAGACTCAAGCGAAGGCCGCTGCTGCTGGTGACGACTGCAACAACAGTAATGCAAACTCGTCGCTCGGCCCAACTTACCCCCAGCACCCTGATTACCCAGTGCGAATTGCGTGCCCAGACGGAGAGGAGCTGTATTTATCTCGGAACTTACGCTACGATTCCCGTGCGCCCGTTGCAGCAGTTGGAAAGCAGGGAGAAAAAGCGACGAGTCGGCCTCCTTTGGTATCTGGCGAAAACTCCATTTGTAGTCCTGCTCAGCAATGGCCGTCAGAAACTGGCCTTCCCCGCCCTGTCACACCTGACGCTAAACCGGTGCCAGATGCCCTGCCCTTTAAGACTGCAGTTCTGCAAGACGGAACAAAGGCAGAAATGGCGAGAAGTTTGCCAACGGTTGCAGTTCCTGCAAGAGCACCTCAATTGGCTGCAGGAGGACCACCGATGGTAACTCCTTTGGTGAGAGCGCCAACTGCTGGCCCTGCAAAAGCCCCTTCTCCCCTCCCGTGGCCCTCGGAAGAACAGCGCTATTCCACGGCCGTTAATCCGCCGCCAAACAAGAACATCTTTGAGGAATTCGGTCGACAGAGAACCTCCAGCCTAACTCGATTCACCAGCGGTCATGGAGAGAGAAGACCTCGACATCATCATGCAGGAAGTGCCGGTATGAGGCCGATAAAGGAGCAGCAACAACTGTTGGACAGTCGACATGGGAAGCAGACATCGGCCTCGTCACCTGGAAAGAGTGCTGGTAACTTTTTCTCCACTGCGGGAGCGCTGCTGATTCCTTCAAGGAAATGTGCGGTTTCTGCCACTCAGTGGGCTGGCAAACAATAGTCGATGTGATGTATTACCGTATGTGTTCTTTTTCGCGCGCTTTTCTAGTTTTTTGGGGGGCAAATTGAGCGGAAAAACGCCTGTGTTCTGAAAAGAAAACAGCAGGTGTTTTGTGAAAATTGGGGCGCGGACAAATGTCATCAAGGTTCTTTTCTGTCTTTGTTACAACGGTGTTCCTCGCCTTTCTTCTTCTTTGCTTGTCCAGCTGGTAATTTTTTTGGATCCGGTTTTTTGTCTTCGCTCATGCTGCAGGCGCCCTTGCAAAAAAGGACTGTGTTGTTGCTATGTGCTGTATGAGAAATATTGTGGTTTTAGCTCTTGTAGTGTACCAAGAACATTATAGTCGAACAAGAAATTTCATGAACCATTGAAATTTTTTCTCAGCCAATAAAAGACGTAGAGCACAGCGGTCAAACTTCTACGGCTAACTTTAGCTCGCCGTTCCAATAAAAAAAACCGTTTGTCTCCAGCTGCTCTGTGTGTCGAGATCTCGCCAAATTTCTTCAGTACTGAAATCGCCAAATTGGGCGTGGACCATTGGGCAATTCTAAACCTCGCAAACGCCCGAAAAATCAAAATGGCAGAAATAAGCATATGTGATAAAGACGATGAAAATGCGCATCGGGCGTACAGGGTCGTAGGGTGTCGTGGTTTGCGTGGTTTTGCGTCTGCCAAATGGTGACACGATTTCAGTACTGAAGGAATTCGGCGAGATCTCGACACTGAGAGCAGCTGGAGACAAACGGTTTTTTTATTGGAACGGCGAGCTAAAGTTAGCCGTAAAAGTTTGACCGCTGTGCTTTACGTCTTTTATTGGCTGAGAAAAAATTTCAATGGTTCATGAAATTTCTTGTTCGACTATAGTAGTAATGTTTAGGGGCTGTTTCCTTCCGAAACCAATTCTTGAAAGCGTTTTACTAAAAGTTGATTGTTCATTGATGACTGACAGTACACTGTGTGGCCAACTGTGATCACATTTAGTGGATATTTTCTAGGAAGCTTTTGAGGACGACTGTTTGAAAGTAACATGCCACTGCGTAGGCTGTTTGTTTGAAATACATAGGCACGGTACATATTATCTTAGGATACAAACGGAAATCTGCGCATTATGGTCCATTCATGAGGGACACACACTGGGTGTACGCATGACGTGTCCATGGCTATGGCTCGACCGTGACACATGCAAAGACAGCCATGGATACGCTGCGTCCTCCCAGGTGTATTTCCTTCCCTGTGAATGGAGCCATAAAAAGTTGTGCCACAAGATTGCACTTTTTTATGGGGGAAGACATTTTATGCATGGCATCTGTACGTATAGCAGTTCTTCGTGGTTTTAAATGTCATGTGTTGGAGAGAGAATTTGTTGAACGAAACAGGATGATCCGTTGATGTTGATGGCTTTCTAGGAAACAGTCATGAAGTCTTTCCAAAATTTTGTTGTTTTGTTCAGCTTTTGCACAGTAAAATGTCGGTGTGTTCTTTGTGGACAACAATAGTTTGCTGCTTTGCATTACATCTGTATGGATCGTGCTTGAGTTGTCGCTTTTTAAAGGATATTTTACTGCTTGATAAGCCGTTTATTATTATTTATTAGCAATTGCTTTGCTGATAACATCTCGATATTGCAGAATTGTCTAGTACAAGATTGTAGAAAGGAATAATAAATATACATATAGAAAGCTGTTGAAGGTGCCCTTTGCCAGTATCATGAAGTTTTATTGTTTTCATTTTTGTTCATAAATATGGCTTTGTAAAGCCGATAGTTGATTTTCGTTTGCTTGCTTTTCTGTTTGGCAATGTTCTTCTGCAGAAGAACTACAATTCATGCTGAAATAATTGTGATGTGTCCATGTGAAACAAAGTTTCTTTTGCTTTTGGACCTACTTTCTATTTCGATCAAGATTGTGCATTAAAGGATAAATTTCGAAATAATAACGTTTTGTCATAAGTTGCATTTGAATTCAACACAAAATTATCCAATCAATAACACAGCACAGCAGAAATTGAGGATTTGTGCCCATTTGCGCGAAAATGCTTTGCGCGTCAGTCACTTGCGCGATTCCATATGGGCGACGAGAGGGATGCGCGCCATTTCACTTGGGCGACGAGAGGGATGCGCGCCATTTCACTTGCGCAACTCTCCATTTGCGCGACGTCCCACATGCGCAATTGTATGTTTGCGCGATGTCCTAAAAGCGCGATTTATGTTTGCGCAATGCTCATTTGCGCGAAATATGAACTTTGCTTTATTCTCCTTGTCATTCCTGTTTAAACCGCCCACAGACTATGTACTTTACCGTGTGTGTACATGGTACATACGCACGTATGGTACGTCATCCGACCTCACTGAAACTGCACTGGATAATAGTGCCAAACATGCTAGTACATACTATACTAGTCTATGTACATACTAGTAGATGAGTACATCAGTACAGGTAAAGCTAAACGTTTTTTCCCTGACACAAGCAATGGGCGAGCGCTTCCAAGAACTCATCGACGGTTTTTGTGCCATTGTCGTATCGCTGCGTCAGATCTTCTATGCGCACTGACAGCCGCTCATACTTCTTGTTGGGTCTGACCAGTTGGGCATTGCCCGCATTGAGCTGGGCAATGTTACGCTCTGTGGTTCGCTGTTCCTTGATCAAAGCCTGGCAAAATTTGAAGATGTGCGGATGTTCAGCACCCACCACATTCTTGAACCGATTGTGCCAACCTTCGAGGTTGTTGTTCGTGCGTCGGTGCACATGGTACATGTTCCACATCGGCAGTGGAGTGCCAAACATCCACTGCTGTTGGAAATACAGGGTGTATCAGATGAAACTTTACAGTTGATGTTTACAGTTTACAGTTTACAGTCGTAAACAGTTGATGATAGATCTGTGGCACGACTTTGAACGTCCCATCAACAAACCAGTGATCTTTCCCTGCCAAACGCACAAGGTTGGCATCGGTGGAGAATATGAGGATGGAGCTGTCCTGATTTTGATACTGGAGAAACTGATCTCCATTGGACGTCGTTGAAAACTGTGCAGGCAAGATCACGTCCTGGTGTCTGCGTGGTAGAGGAGGATACACCTGAGCTCTGGCCCGATACATGGAGCTACCGATCTGATTGAAGGTTGGAAGCTGGCCAGCTACCGCCTGTGGGACTCGTCCTGCTTCTTCCTCATACAGCTCTGGCAGTGGCGTTATTTCCTCCTTAGCACGCCTTCTCAATTCCGAAGTGAAAGAACGAACGGTAGCTGAAGCTGGATTGGGCAAACAAGTCTGATCGTGGGCGGCTCGAATTTGCACAAATTGCGGCGGATCAGCAGCCGTTGTCTCCAGAGCCCCGGCGCAGTCTTTCTCCAAACATCGCCATCTGAAGTTGCCATTGGCAAAGCGCTTTTTCTCCTTTCGGTAACTATGACCTTGATGACAGCAGCCGTCGTTATTCTTTGACGTTTTGAATAGGGAAAGCATTGTGCTTAAAACCGTTGTCAATAAAACATAGGTATTTACCGAGCAGTCATGCAACAAATGAGCGTGCTGGTGACAACGTGGAGGAAAGTGGGAGCCGCTACTGTTTGTGAGGGACTGCATTGTGTGAATGAATTTGAATAGTAGATTGCTTTCGTTCTGAGACTACCATCGGAATGGAACACGACTCCGAAGGAGATGCAAGATTTGTACCCACTAGCGCGAAAATGCTATGCACCATTTTATTGGTCGCGCAAATGAGAATTGCGCAAATGAAGCGTCGCGCAAAGGGGCGTTTGCGGAAAATTTTTTCGCTCAACTGTAAGTTCCGCGCAAGATGGAGGGCGCGCTTTCGGGACAACGCGGACTTTCCACGTCGCGCAACTGACACTTCGCCCTTTTTATTTCGCCCATCTGGGTGAAGCGCAAGTGAATTTCGCTCTAATGGGAACACCCCGGATCTTGCATATGGACTGGAAAATGGCGCGCGTTCAAATATTTTTTATACGCAAGCATGGCTAATACGCAAACGTACCAGTGTGTTTTGCATGCGTTGGGTTGGGTGACTTCCAGTCTTTGAGTTGTGTTGTGAAGAGAAGGATGCGAAACACTGTGAAACTTATGTTTTATGAACAGGAGGAAGGTTCTTCATCTTTTTTATCATACACTGAGGAATTCTATTGATGGTTTGTTCATAAATTCTGCACTGTATTTCACAGAGGCAGTGTGCCTATATGCTTTAACTTGATAGTTGGCCACCTAGATTGATGGGCTGATCACTACTGTGAGTATAGAGACTAATTCTCAGTGTGTTCACGTCCAGATTGTGCAGTGTGAGCACTTGTCAAAGTCAAGTGCATCAATGAAAAGCAAGAATAGCATGTAGCTAACTCCCAGTACTGTACACTACATACATACATACGTGCAACACGCATAGAGATGTGTCAAAGTCAGTGGTGATTGACAGAATGCTGTTATGTTGTGAGAAAGGAATGTGTGCCTTCTTAGCATAGTAAGAGCTTGACTCCCAAAAAGATGAAACGACTATGTTCCAGTTGGTAAGTACAGTGTCCACAGGTGAAAGAGCCCACTTGGCAACCTTCTCTTGCCAATATCTAGCCACCCAGATCTCAGATCACCCAAGTCCTAATATTCAATTGATTCCCCAGATTTTGGGGCACATTCCCATGTATTGTATGCGTGAGGGGACATGAAATATAGTCGTTGCATCTCTTTGGAAGTCAAACTCTTCTGCATAGTGTGTTACTAGGGTATTTACCTGCACAGTTAGTATGGATGCAGTACTATTTTTGCATAGACATGCTGGTAAAAATGCTTAAAATAACCCGAAATAAGTGTAATCAAGTGCATAATAGCTACTTGTGCTTGAAATAATCCCAACATCTCTTATCACATCTGCATACCACAGTACTAACACTGTACCACTGAACGACTTTAGCCATGCTTGCGTATATGACTAAATAACTTTCCAGTCCATATGCAAGATCCACATTACTTCAGTAGTCCATGGACACGCCCGCCGATCTAACCATGTACGCCTAGAGAGCGAGCGAATGCAAATGCGCGCTGGCCTCCCGGTTTTTCTCTACTCTTTGCGAGCGCGCAGGCGCGCGCTATAGGCGTACTTGGCACAATCCACGTTTGACCCATCAAACATAGATACGACAATGGCACAAAAACCGTCGATGAGTTCTTGGAAGCGCTCGCCCATTGCTTGTGTCAGGGAAAAAACGTTTAGCTTTACCTGTACTGATGTACTCATCTACTAGTATGTACATAGACTAGTATAGTATGTACTAGCATGTTTGGCACTATTATCCAGTGCAGTTTCAGTGAGGTCGGATGACGTACCATACGTGCGTATGTACCATGTACACACACGGTAAAGTACATAGTCTGTGGGCGGTTTAAACAGGAATGACAAGGAGAATAAAGCAAAGTTCATATTTCGCGCAAATGAGCATTGCGCAAACATAAATCGCGCTTTTAGGACATCGCGCAAACATACAATTGCGCATGTGGGACGTCGCGCAAATGGAGAGTTGCGCAAGTGAAATGGCGCGCATCCCTCTCGTCGCCCAAGTGAAATGGCGCGCATCCCTCTCGTCGCCCATATGGAATCGCGCAAGTGACTGACGCGCAAAGCATTTTCGCGCAAATGGGCACAAATCGCAAGATCCACATTACTTCAGTAGTCCATGGCGTGTCGTCGCTGAAAAGAAAAATTTTTGAGGAAAAAAAGAAAACAACAAACAACAAACAAAGCAAACAACTTTCTTCTAGAAAAGTGGAAGATGGAATGAAACGAAAAAATAAGAAAACCAAGACAGGAAAGGAAACCCTAAGATCAGCTGCAGAATAAAGGCGAAAAAATGGCTTCTCCTTCAGCTTCGGTAAATTTGGCAGGAATCAAAGTTACTGCCAATACAACGGATTCGCCACGTGACAGTATGCCAACAATCGTGAAACTTGGACCAAGATCTTCACAGAAATCCTTCACGGCAACCCGAAAACAACGGGTTTTCACCACACGGTCAGGAATTATTGCAGAAAATGTAGGGCTGCAAAGGGGTCAGTTCCAAAAGGAGTGCAAAGTGAAAAGGACGCAATTCTTCACAACTTTGAATCGAACACCTGCTCAGAAGGCTGGGGCTAAGGTAGGCGCAGTTTCGCAAAAAGGAGAAGAAGAGAAAGATGGAGGAGGTCCCGTGCGACAGATAGAAGAGGTGAAAAGGACTGCTGGTAGGCCCGGAAAGGAGGGGGAAAAGAGGCGAATAATTACGATCCGGAGGTCGGGACTGAAAAAAGGAGGAAAAACGCTTCAACAGCCACCAGGAGACGGGGAAGAAGGTGCAAGCCTCGAACCTCCAGCGAAAAAGATGAGAAAACTGGCTCTAAAAGATGTACTGGTGGGAATTAACGCGATACAGCTGCCGCGGCCTGGGGAAAATGATAAGGCGGCTCGACGCAAAAGAGGTAGGCCGCGTAAGAGCGCACCTTTAACAGCTTCCGAAGCCAAGGGGGCGCCAGTACGGGTGACTAGAAAGGCACGGCAGAAGTTACCTGCTGCCGCCAAGCAGAAAGCTAGGACGCAAGAAGGAACACTGGCTCGAAAACGCTTGCTGAACTTCAGGAGGCGGCAACTGTACCGGTTAAAGACGGCGCCCTCCGCTGCGGATAGGTTGGAAACTACGCGACTGCGAAGAGCGGAGATGGCGCGACGCGTACAGCAACTTAAAGGCGAGCGGTCCCCTTGACGAGTTTGTGGGGGAAAAACTATTTTGTTTGCTTTTCATTTAAGCATTCATGGGCTATCGTGCAGGAAGGAAGTTGGAGAAGTATTTGGAGCAAAAAATTGTACAATTGTCCCTTTTTTAGTGTAGTGTTGGCCAATTATTTTAAAGGGGAACTTTGCGCGGTAAATTCGAGGTAAGGCCACGCACATCATTAGATAGAACAAAAAATGCTGCAAAACGCACCAAGTCTCATCCCTCTACGTTACGTCGTTCGTGAGTTACAGGCAAAAACTGATCAGTGAACGGGAAATCGCACCCCAGGTTGTAAGTGAACGGGGAATCCCTTTAAAATCTACAAATTGACAAATATAACCTTTGCAGTCTACTTCTTCATAAATGCTCATGCCTGAGCACCTTCAGTGCTGGAGCTCCTTTTTTCGTGCTCATGCGTGCTCATAAAGCAATGGAAATGACGCCGATATTCAGTATCGGTTAAGCTGATAGAAACGGGCAATTTCCTATAGAACAGCCCTTGAATTCAAGGTTAATCGAGCCGAATATTTTTTTCCCAAATTCGCTAGAAAGGGGATCACTTGCCTTTATCCTCTTTCCGCCTCAGTTCGCAACCAAGCAAAGGAAAACGCCCGGTAACGTACCCAAGGCACTCTTCGCTCACCTGGCCAAGTTACAAGAGACAGTGCTGCTTCACTACGCCATTTTGGGCAAAGAACCTCGCATCAGTTGTCGGCAATGCAGCCGACTGTTTGAAGGTCAAGAACAGCTCAGCTTGTTGCCTCTGACCAGACACGTATATCGACACGCCAAGCTTCAGCTGTTCTCCTGTAACCTCTGCAAATGGACCCCAGGAACGGAGGAACCCTTTACGGCATGCGCGGATGGCGAAGAAATCTCCCGGCATATGGGGGATATTCACGGGGTGAAATTACCCCCGGTTAACTCACCCCTTTACTGCTCGCGAGTAGCGAGTTTGTTGGAAACGAAAGTGGAAGAAAATTCGTCGAAACTCATGGAAATCGCGCTGAACTGCTTTCCGTCTCCCGGTGCAAGTGGCAACAAGGAGAGGGAAGTGGTTAAGCTGCTTCCCGTACGAGAGGTGGAGGTGGTGGCACAGACGACTGCGGGAGGTGTTAACCGGAAGAAGCAGAAGCTGATTAAAGTGGAGATAAATGATGAAACGGAAGATGCGAGGAATAGAGAAGAGATTGTGGATGAGGAGAAGGGAGATGGAAGAAAGGACGGAGGGATACCGGAGGAGTTAAACAGATTTTGCCCTCCGGCAACGGTGGTGGGCAGTTTACGGCTGGATCTAAAGGGGAAAATGGTACGTGTTATGTATGCTATAATAGTCTAGCCACTAGGAGTTAGTTCGCTATGGCATTCAAGTCGTGCTGCATAGATTCACAAATGCGGATTTTCTCTCAGTGCTTCGAAGCGAACGTGCACCCTAATTTTGCAGAGGTACGCACAAACTACGCAGGACGACACAGACCATAGTATCAATAATTGATAGCAAAATTATCAAGAACTCTAGTTTACTATACGTATGTCTGTACGTACGTAGTGTTGTGCTACAATTTGCTATTCTCTACTATTCCCCAGTTGCGCTATGAATTCTTTAGTGCTCGCTAGATAACTGACCCCCCCCCCCCCCCAGCGCAAACTGTAAATCGGAGCCCTCCGATTTACAGTTTGCGCTGAGGGTCAGTTACCTAGCGACCCCTGGGTCAGTTCGCGACCACCCATAGTAATTCTTATCGCAAGTAGCGAATAAGTACTACATGCGCAATGTGTGTGTTTATAATAGAGCACTGATTTCGACTGGGACGGCATGCGAGAGGACGCAACAACGACAAAGGCGGAGCTGGGAAAACTCTATCTTCGTCTGCGGAACCTGTTGGAGGACGTACAAAAGGAGAAAGGAGGCAAAACCATCGACGAGCATGGAAATGTACGTATGTATCCACCATATGCAATAAGAGCCAGTGCTTGGTCGCGAGGCGACCCCTCTGAATTAACCTGGATTTTCACTGCAACTTTTTATCGGTTGTCGGCGCGGAAAGAAACAGATGAGCATGACGGCCTTCGCGTTGACTAAGCATAAGCAAGATAACTGCGGAGCCTGTAGTTTTTTTGAACTAAATATCGCTTATCGATCGCTTATTGGTGATCGGCTGATCAGATCAAAAGATCGAAGGCCTTCCTGGCGCCTTCGGGGTCATGAGCATTCGAATGAGCCATGGGTCGACACTGTACTGCAAAACTGTGCATCATACATAAACGGACAGCGCTGCAATTTGTGAATAAGAATAGATTGATTGATGCCGCGTTCACCAGACGTCGGTAAACCGTCTACGAGTACATGGCATAGCAAACAACCGTGTACTTCTACGTACATAGATAAGATTCGTACACAGATGTCAGGGTGAACGTGGCATGAAGTCAACAGATGATGTTATTGCAGATTCTGAGCAGGAATAGACGGTTGCTTCTTGATGTGACGGAGGGTCGACCGAACCCGATAGCGACCCCTAGTCAACTGGCTCTCATGCCTGTCGGTTTGCGCAAAGATGCCGCGGAGTTGAGGAGCAAGATTTTGGAGGCGAGAAGGATAAAGAGAAGGCTACGGAACAAGGCGGTACAGGAGCGGGTGAAGGAACGAAAGAGGCGGGAGGCCGTCGCGCCCAATTATCAGGCGATGCTGAAACAGTTCGCCCTGCGCAAAGGGGAAACGGGGAGCGTGCAGTAAGTAGGTTACTGTGGGGAAAATCCGGCCGTGGGAGAATCCATATGGTCAATAGTCTGACCTGAGAGAATTCGCTGCAAGGCGCAAGTCGTCTTACGTAGTTTGCATGTACATCTGTTAAAGAGGAGTACGCGAAGCACGGACAGAAATCCGCATCTGTGAATCTAATTTTACGCAACGCGCCTTGAATGCCATAAGCGAACTGAAGGAGTGGCTAGTGCAAACTGCGCAGGACGACTTGCCTTACTTTCTCATGGCCGGGTTTATCCCACGGTACCCTACAAGGTTTGTTGGCTCTGGAATTTTCGTTGCGATAGCGAGCATTTTCTTCCCGCTGGCTATGAAAAATATGAGCCATCACCTGGCTGATACTTAACGTAGCATGGGACAAACCAGTGGAGAAGTGCTCCTAAGGAGCACGAAGGAAGTGAGCGAGAGGCTCACTAGCCTGCAGATGCTTATGGGGTTGACGGCGCAGAAACCAGAAGGTTCCAACCACCCATCACTGCCGAAACTTGCTACCCCTCCGAGTTGACAGCCTCTCGCACAATCTGCTGCTGTCTGACTGGTGCGGGCATACTTTTGCCCATTCCCAATCATGGCAAACAAAACTCTTCAATGACCTTTGTTGCCTTTCGCCTGCTTCTGTATGCCTGATCCATGCAGCGTTATGAATAAGTATGTGCATATTAGAGATGGGCCGAGACTGGATTGTTGCTGAAAACGAGACCGAGACCGAGACTTGGCATTTTTTCCGAGACCGAGACCGAGACCGAGATTAGGGAATTTTGCCGAGACCGAGACCGAGATCGAGACCGAGACCGAGACTAAGTTATTGGTATAAAAACTTATGACATTTTGTTTTCAGTTTGTTCCGATGGTCGTTTTCGATGAAAATAATAATGGCAAAAACAGTGGTGAATAGGTGGTTCTTCTATTTGCTGCATTACATGGGTAAAATCGCTCAGCGGGAGAAATTTTTTCATAATAGGCAGCTGAAATCTCAGCGAAAATGCATGAAATTGCTTGTGAAATCAAGATTTCAATCTAGTCTCGGTCTCGCCTAAAATAGGCCCTGAAAGTTGCGAGACCGAGACCGAGACCGAGAATTTAAAAATGCTAATGTCGAGACCGAGACCGAGACCGAGATCGCCAAAAATGACCGAGATTTCCGAGACCGAGACCGAGACCGAGAGTCTCGGCCCATCTCTAGTGCATATGTATTGTACGTATGTTTATTCTTTCTCGCATGTGCATTCGCATGTACGTACCCATTCAATAATGTCCTCCAATGTGACCAGCCGTTTCACACGTTTCTTGCCAAATAGAAGGCGAGAGGTCCACCAGGGTTCGATCTTCTCGATTCAAAATATCGGCTTTGGAATCAAGTTTCAGCTGAAGCTATCACTTGCTGTTGTTCAGGATAAACAGCTATAAGCTATATGACATGAAATCTTTATGGGTATCTAAGTATGTATGTTCTACTCTTGAGGAAACATCACATTTTTTTTGTCTTTGAACTAATGCTCAAGGTTTTTTGTTGCACCATATTATGTACCAGCATGTACATGTTTACATACATATAATTACCTAGTTAAGATGACCAAATATTATGGTTTGGATCCAGCGTTTTGCATATGATCAGGCATACAGAAGCAGGCGAGAGGCAACAAAGGTCATTGAAGAGTTTTGTTTGCCATGATTGGGAATGGGCAAAAGTATGCCCGCACCAGTCAGACAGCAGCAGATTGTGCGAGAGGCTGTCAACTCGGAGGGGTAGCAAGTTTCGGCAGTGATGGGTGGTTGGAACCTTCTGGTTTCTGCGCCGTCAACCCCATAAGCATCTGCAGGCTAGTGAGCCTCTCGCTCACTTCCTTCGTGCTCCTTAGGAGCACTTCTCCACTGGTTCCTGCCACGTCTACTTGAAATGTGAGAAGCATATAGGATACAACCATGTCAAAAATGTTCCCAATCGATACATTTTGTGTTAACACATGCATACAAATCTTTTAAAAACTGAGCTCGAGTTGACGAGATGTGCTAACGGAACCTCGAGATACATTTATATATGTAAATTAGGGGATATATGTACCTACATGGGACATTTTTATGTTTTTGAGAGGAATTGAGCCTTATTTGAATGTGCATTACAAATGCATACAAATCTTTGAAAAACCGAGCTCGAGTTGACGAGATGTGCTAGTGGAACCTCGAGATAGATCATACATTACATGGAACATTTTTTATGTTTTTGAGAGGAGATTGAGTATGTGAATGTGCATAACACATGCAATGCAATTCTTTAAAAATAAACCGAGCTCGAGTTGACGAGATGTGCTAGTGGAACTTCGAGATACATTATAAATTACACAGGACGTTTCTTTGTTTTTGAGTGGAATTGAGCCTATGTGAATTTGATTAGACTATGTGAATCAGGTATGAGCGAGGAGGTGGTTAGTAAGAAATGCAAGAAATAGGTAGACCTTGTCAAGATGAATTGAATGGTATATCACGTGACTACATTTAGCCAATTTTTGTTTTATTTTGTGCCTATGTGAATACATTAGAACTATGTGAATCAGGCATATTGGGTACAAGCATGTAGAAATTATTCCAAACTGATAGATCTTGCAAAGATGAATCGAATGTTATGTCACATGCTTACAAATCGCCAAACTGAAGAATATAACACCTTTTTGCGACTTTCATCAATGTGAATGCATTTTTTACTATGTGAATCAGGCATGAGCATGTCGCAGTGGGCAGCAATTGATAGATCTTTTGAAGACGAATCGAATGGTATCCCATATGCCTACATTTAGCTATAGTAGAACAAGAAATTTCATGAACCATTGAAATTTTTTCTCAGCCAATAAAAGACGTAGAGCACAGCGGTCAAAACTTCTACGGCTAACTTTAGCTCGCCGTTCCAATAAAAAAAACCGTTTGTCTCCAGCTGCTCTCAGTGTCGAGATCTCGCATATTTTCTTCAGCACTGAAATCGTGTCACCATTTGGCAGACGCTAAACCACGCAAACCACGACACCCCACGACCCTGTACACCCGATGCGCATTTTCATCGTCTTCATCCCGTATGCTTATTTCTGCCATTTTGATTTTTCGGACATTTGCGAGGTTTAGAATTGCCCAATGGTCCACGCCCAATTTGGCGATTTCAGTACTGAAGAAATTTGGCGAGATCTCGACACACAGCAGCTGGAGACAAACGGTTTTTGTTTTATTGGAACGGCGAGCTAAAGTTAGCCGTAGGAGTTTGACCGCTGTGCTCTACGTCTTTTATTGGCTGAGAAAAAATTTCAATGGTTCATGAAATTTCTTGTTCGACTATAATTTTTATTTTCTTTTATAATTATGTATGTTACGTGAATAACTAAAAACTATGTGAATCAGGCATATGGCAACGAGCATGTAGAAATTGTTTCCAATCGATAGATCTTGCTTAGACGAATCTAATGGTATGTCACAAGCCTATAAGTCGTCGACTTTGGAAAAAAATAGCACTTTTTTGCGACTTTCATCTATGCGAATGCATTTTTTACTATGTGAATCAGGCATAAGCATGACGCAGTGGCCAGCAATCGATAGATCTTTTGAGGACGAATCGAATGGTATGCTATATGTGACCTCAACAATGCAGAAGGCATACTTTTCACCTGTCTGTCGCGTCCTTAAGTATTGCTAAAACCAAACATAAAAACAGCCAACTTTGACAGCTCATAACTCGAGAACCAAAGCGAATTTTAAAAATCTAAAAAAAGTCTCATCGAGAACAGAGTGAGATCTATATTTTGGTATACCTGCCACTCAGATCTGAAAAAAATCCAGGGAGGAGTATGCTGGCTAACTTTGCAACTATTTTAACCACAAAATCGCAATTTTAAGGGTGTCAGAGGCCTTAAACGCAAAAAGTGCTCGGACCACTTTCCCAAGATCTTTACATTTCCCATCTTTTAAAAAAAAACCGAGCTCGATCCCACGACTCGTTGAAAAGTTACGGTGGGAACAGTTTTTCAGTACATAAGAGCCTGACATCATTCAAAAATAGGTTTTTCGCCCGTAGCGCCCTAACCAGTAGGGCTATCGAGCTGAAATTTTGTCAGTAGATACGTACCCATAGGGGGCATCTTCGTGCAAAATTTCAGCTCAATCCGCCTCTTGGCTCGGAAGTTGTGAGCAAATGTGTGTTTTTATTTCTGTCACTCCTATTTACACATGACTAAGTAAGGTGGGACGCGGCGGAGCCTCGTTCGTGAGCCTCTCGAGGTTCCGCTATCGCGTCTACCTTGATAGCATAGATACGTAGATAGATACCCTAGGCACCTGAATATTGTGCGACTGAGTGAGTTATTTTTTGCGTATTTTCAGATGCAAGTTTTGCAAGATGTCCGTGCATCTTCTTGATAAAAAAAGAAAAAGTAAGATCGGACTCTCGGAACCGTCGCAACTGTTGGATTGGCACATGAGTCTTCATTTGCACCAGTTGCATACCGCGTTTAAGGTAAAACCAAGAATATGTAACCACTCCTGTCTTGGGAAGAATGGGCTGCGTGGAAGAAATGGACCGCTTTGTTTCATTTTACTACGTCGCTCATTCTTCCCAATACAGGAGATAGTGTAGGCTATATTTGATAAAACAATCATGTTACGTACTGCGCGTACGTGTGGTAATAGTAGCGTTCGTGGCCTCCTGTAGTGTACGCAAGCTACAGTAGTAGTTTAGGTAGTAGGCCTACGTAGGATGAGTTTAGCCATCTGTCCCTGGGCCTAAAGTTCACAGCTGTGAGCGAGGGTAGCGGGTTCGATTCCCGTCCGGCCCACTTTCTTCCCCCCTTTTCGGGGGCCCGGAGCTATCGCCATACGAAATACGAGCGGCGCGGCACATCGTATACAATCAATCACCCTCTTAAAGGGGGGATCTGGCGGGAAAATTTGTATGGAAAGACAAATTTCGAATTTCTAACTTTTGGAAACATTACCTATGTAAAATCGCATCCTCTTTCGATCTAACGAACCCCATGTTCTGGAGCCGATTTTGCCTCTGCGAAGCGGCGCCCCAGTTAGAAAGCTCAAAATAGGCCAAAGTGTTGCGAAATCCCTTTCCTAACTGGAGCGCCGCTTCACAGAGGCAAAATCGGCTCCGGAATGTGGGGTTAGATGGAAAGAGGATGGAATTTTACATAGGATGCCCCTCAAATCCTAAAAATATGAAATTTGCCCTTCTGTACTAAATTCCCGCTAGATCCCCCCTTTTTAAGATTGATTTTTCACTCATTCTATCTACTTTTTTCTCGCTACGGTGTTTGGAAGCAGTATTTACTGACGTCCTTCTCGCTACGTCGAAAACTGTATCTACTGCGACGAAACTAGAACTTCCCTGTTTGTTTGTGCTTTTAGAAAGATCCTGAATCAAAAGTTTATCTATGGTCGACGACTAGGTTTCTCTGCAATGCTTCTCCTCTCACCGGCCATCTCTACGTGTGCACGCGACCCAAACCCAAAATCCAGGGTTCCTACTGGACAAAGAAAAGGAGGGCCAGCAGTCTTTACCTACAACAGCAGGAGCAACGAAGGAAGGCAGGGGAAGGAAAGGAGGAGACGGGTGACTCGGGGAAATGCGGGTTCGAGACGAGCTCCTGCTGCCGAATTTATCGGCACGTTAAAAATGATCATCCAGGGCCGAAAAGCAGAGAGTTTCCTTCACTGGGTGGAAGCGCGTTGAAAGATAGGCTGTCGGAGGTACATACATACGTTAGGATGTGTGCTTTTTTACTTGGGCAACGGAGGGAGAGGGTAGCTCGGGAAAAGTTTGACCGCCTGCCTATGGTCTGGCCAGTAGGAGTTGGCAGTTGGGCTCAAGTCGTCCTGCGTAGTTTGCATGTACTTCTGCTATTTAGGAGTGCCAGTACACGAAGAAGTGGACAGAAATCCGCATTTGTAAATCTATTTTACGTAACGCGCCTTGAGTCCGACTGCCAACTCCTGTTGGTCAGACTATTATAGTACCGTATTTTTGGGTGTATATCCCCCCCCATTGTATATCCCCCCCCCCCCCCCCCCCCCCCAGTGTATAACCCCCCATTGGCAAAACATAAATTTTGCCCAGTGTATATCCCCCCCTGGTGTATAACCCCCCATGTACTGGAAGGTACCTAGCCTACCTATGTAACCTGGTCATAAGCTAACTATAGCTACTCCTACACCAAGCTACTATGCCTATAAGCTTAGCTGAGCATGTCTTGTACTAGAATAACCCTGTTTTGACCGCGATTATGCCCTAAAACACGTACTTTTGGCCTCAAAAACATGCCTCTACACACCTCTCAAAAACATAAATTTTGCCCAGTGTATATCCCCCCCCCCCAGTGTATAACCCCCCATTGGACCTCTCGATTTTTGTATAGCCCCATGGGGCTATACACCCAAAAATACGGTATACCGGTGTATGTGTATAAAGATGTGCGAGAGGGTGATCTAAGTACGTAAGTAAAAGAGAGAATTACGTAGTTTGGTGTATTGAATTCTAAGTGGCTCGATTCAATTTTACCTCACCCAAGCTACCGTTGTTTATTGCTTATTCAATAATGTGAGGAATAATGTTTTTCTCTGTTTGTTTCGTAATTTCAGAATGAGAACGTGCTGATGGACGCATTTATGGACTGTTTCGCCGAAGCGCCGCCTTGGAAACCGAAATACTTCAAACGTAATGCAAAAAACCGCCTGAAACGAACCAGGAAAATTGGAATTTGCTGCTCGGCGTATGTACACCCAGCGTACGCTTCACGTTCATGCGGTGTATGAAGTTACACCTTCCAATGTGAGCGTACCATCAGCTCTTATCCTGGGCAGGATCCTCGTAAGTTGGCGTCTGTCCTGTGTCATGAGCAGTCGAAACATCAATGTCACGGGTTCAATGACCGGCTTTTTTTCTCCCAGTAGGATAACATGGCACGTGTAAACCCGGCCGTGAGAAAATCCGGCCACCTAAACTTCAGAGTTGCATATCTCAGCAACCAGTGGACCGATTGAGACAAATAGGACATCAATCGATTCCTTCAATTATACTCTTTCTAACGAGCTGTTTGGTTCGTCATTTGCTGAAACAGCTAGCGCACAGGAGCCTGTGTGACCGGGGTTAACCTATGGCCGAGTTTACCCCACAGTGCCCTACCCTACTCACCATATGCGATAAGAGCCAGTGCTTGGTCGCGAGGCGACCCCTTTGAATTAACCTTGATTTTCAGTGCAACTTTTGATCGGTGGTCGACGCGAAGGTTGGCGCCGTCGTCTTTCTTGCTCGTTTGTTTCTTTCCGCGCCGAGCTTCGCGCCGACTACTACCGATCAAAAGTTGCACTGAAAATCCAGGTTAGTTCAGAGGGGTCGCCTCGCGACCAAGCACTCTGGCTCTTAGTGCATATGGTGAATATACCGTTTCTCTTTTACTTTCAACGCAGGTCCGGAGCCTCTAGAAGAAGAAGACGAAGACCCTTCAGAAGAGGCGGAGGAGGAGGAAATAGGAGCTGCTGCCAACTTCCCTAAATTCATTCGTCTTGTCAGCGATGTGTACGAGGCCCGTATTCAACGCCACACGACCTTGCGATGCCGTCTATGTCCAATGTTGTTCAGTAGATTCGGAAAGAAACTGATAAACAAGGTAGGGATCAGTTGTGATAAGACTTACTGAACAGTTTGGTGTATTACCCAATCGGGTTTTACAAACAAAGTCGACCAATTTGCTCGGGATATTGCGTCATTTCGATATAATCGGGCTGTGCAAAATATCGGGGGGGGATATATATATACACACCATACTGTAATGACTCGTGTATAACCCCCTTCGTGTATAACCCCCCTCGTATATAACCCCCCCAAATCGGCGACTAACGTCAATTGCACTCGTGGGGTTATACACGAAGCATGCAAAAATAGGTAGAAATTGAAGGTTTTGCTTGCATGAAGAGGTTTTTTTAGCGTTTTCTAGCTGAAACAGAAGCTGTAATTGCCTTGTCAGGCAATTGTGAAGCATCTGCCATGTCATGAAGAGTACAAACAAGCCTAAATTACTGAGGCGGAAAAAATATTAGGCTCTAAACCCCACTTTTGATAAATGCACTCGTGTATAACCCCCCTTCGTGTATAACCCTTTCTCGTATATAACCCCCCAAATTGGCCACTAATTTTTTGACAACCCCATGGAGTTATACACGAATCATTACAGTACTTGCTTATCTTAGCGGTAGGTGAATATTTGGTTATACAAAATGAAAATACTAAATTCAAGTCGACCAATTTGAATCGGTGCATTTGGTCGCTGAGTGAGGTAGTACGTATGCAAACCTGAAGCGTATAGGTGCCCGGATTTCCCCATGGCCGGGTTTACCCCACTGTAGCCTGTTTATTTTGCAGGTCTGTCGGCTGTCACGGGAAAATATGCGATTTCATGTGCAGAAGCACTCCCAGCTTCCACTGTTGGAGTGTGCTTTGTGCGGTTTTGCAGTTTCCACAGGAATATCGGAGTTGGGCCAACATATGAAGGTACTGTAGATGTTACCAAGAATAATATAAGGTAGACAAGAATGAAACACTACACGCTAAATACGTTTGAACCCTGCCGCATTTTGACTTGATCACAATAGTCGATGATTGCATTGCAATCAAGGAACATTGATTTGAATAGAGGGATTTACTGTTTTAGCGTTGCCTTGATAATAATAATAATGCGTAATCCAAAACGAACACCCACTGTAGGTATATTCAAATCAATGTTCCTTGATTGCAATCAATCATCGACTATTGTATGAATGAATGAATGAATAAAGTTTTACTGTTGCCACAAAGTTGGAATAACAAAAAAAAACATGAACCAAATACATGACATATGCCCGACGCAAAGATGCAGCCGGGATCACTATACTGAAGAATCCGCACGTGACGGATTACCCAGCAGTACCCCAGTCAACATCAGTACGCCAGGCCTCAAAATATCAAATCACTTTGCCCTAAAGCCAAAAAACTCCACTGTTTGGGGCCAATTTGCCCAAATTTGCCAATTTGGGGCCAATTGTAATCAAGTCAAAATGCGGCAGGGTTCAATCGTTTTTTAGCGTGTAGTGTTTCATTCTTGTCTACCCATTATTCTTGGTGTTTTTCCAAATGCAGAGTGAGCTGTGTGTGAGCTTTGCTATTTCGCGCAAAACTGCTTCGACCCTCATACGTAACCCTAACCCAGTAGCTGATGAGCTATTGACGTGTTGCGTTGTTTGACGAAGCGAATGTGCGTGGTGGTCGCGAGGTGTCGCCTCCGTATTGCGCTGTACTGTCGCTTAGCGCAACCCGTCAATATATGACGTGTGTTTGCAGCCTGTGCACGATATAACCGCGAGTGTGAACAGTCCACAATGCAGGAATCGGCGTGCAGAATTGGAAGGCGAACTGATTCCCTGGATTGAGGTCTGCTTCGGAAGTAAGCAAAATGCCGTATTTACCGGCGCATAGCCCCCACCCCCCCCCCCCCCCAATGCATAGCCCCATATTGGCAAAACATAAAAAATACCCAATGCATAGCCCCCATGTACTACAGTACCTGAACCTACCTATGTAAGCTGGTCATACTAGGGTAGCCATAGCCACTCCCACACCAAGCTAGATGCCTATAAGCCTGCTTGGTGGTGTATTGTACAACAATAATCCTGTTTTGACCTCAATTATGCCCTAAAACACATGCTTTTGACCTAAAAAATATGCCTCTGCTTTGCGCACCTCTCAAAAACATAAAAAAGTCCCATGCATAGCCCCCCCCCCCCCCAATGCATAGCCCCATATAGGACCTCTCAATTTTAGCATCGCCCCATGGGGCTATGCACCGGTAAATACGTACGGTAGAGCGCTTTTACACATACCGCATCTTCCCGTCATTATTGGGCTACACGGTGAATTCACAGTGAATTTTGAACTTGGGGTTTCATTTTTCGTGTGGAGCATGCTTACTTTCTCCCAAGCGCATAATTTTTCTCATGTGTTCACACGACGGTGAGTTTGAATCTCACGGTGAAATCAAATCATCGGCCTCCCTATGCTTCATCGCATACTTACGGGAAATTCCCCGTGAGTTTACTACCCTCGTGTGTAGCGCACTGTTATTGTTGTCAGCGAATGGCAGAACTGGGTGACAGTTTGTAACTCATATTCTATGCATTCTCATTTATTCGTTGTCAACAAACTGACAATTTGGTGGAGTGAAACTAGAAAGGTTGGTGAATTTGCATTATCGATTGACGTGACTGTACGAGTTTTGGTTGTGTGTGCGTGTGCCACGTGAGTTGGAAGAAGAAAGAAGAAGGTTATTTGTTGGAAGAGGTCTGTGTACACAACACACGGTAACGAAGAAGCCTCCACACTAATTTTACTAGCTAAAATATTGTATGCCGTGAAGCATCAATAGTTGCGGCCATGGACTTTTTACCTATTGTGCACGGTACCGTCACGACAGACGATAAAGTGACAGCAGTCCTGCTACTTGTTGACAACAATGGAGCTGACTACCCCCATCATCCCATATTACCCACACTACGGTCTGTCGTATGCTTCTGTTCTCTGCGTCAACGTACTAATGCGGCTTTTTTTCAGAACCAGACGAACAACTGCTAGCAGACGATGAAGTGCAACCGACTGCAAAAGGCGAACAGCAGGAGCCGACTGGAGATGCTATGGAGACGGAGGCGGCCATGTACAAGGACGTGGGTCCGTTAGAGTTCCTCAGACTCACCATAGAGTTGCACCAGGCAGGAACGCGAACGCTACCCAAGGGGTGCAGGAAGCTGGTCTTCCAGTGCCAGCTGTGCAATAGGTCTTGCAGGTGAGGAAGCGTGTGGGTAGGGAACTGTGGGGTAAACAAACCTGGCCACCTAAACTCTTCTGAACTGGCTGAGACAGCTCGTTATGAGCCAAAGCTCACTTGAAAGAGGAGAGTTCGAGGAATCGATTTCATGTTGTAGTTGTTTCAGTCGGTCCACTGCTTGCTGAGAATGCACCTCTGAAATTGAGGCGGCTGGATTAACCCCACAGTACCCTAATACTTGCATATGATGAGACTCCAGTTCCAAGCAACAAACTTTGTCTGGGGTAAGTAAACCGGGCCATAGGAAAATCCGATCACCTGTAAGTTTCAGGACTGCATATCTCAGCAAGACCGATTGAGACAAGTGTACAGTATGTATGATACTAGTATCAGTCGAATTTTTCGAACTCTCCTCTTTCAAATGAGCTAACTTGGTTCACCTTTCGCTGAAACAGCAAGTTCAAAGGAGCTTAGGTGGCCGGGTTTACTCCACAGGACCCTATATGCAGACAGTTTACGTTCTGTTGTTTTTTTCCAGCTGTTTCAAGCACAGCAATTACCTGTCAGATCACGCCACGTTGGAGTTGAACCGGAATCGACCGCACGTGATCACGAGGGCCTTGTGCGCCTGTCGTCTGTGCGGTTTCGAGTGCAATTCGCACCGGGATACGCAGGATCATATACGGCAGAAGCACGGACCGAATAAACCCGAGTTGCTGGAGGACAGGCGCGCCTATGTGGAGCAGGATTTGATCGAGATTCTGGAAGAATGCTTTCCACTCGCCAGACAGCTCAGGTATTCGCTACTTGCGTTATGATTCCTGAGTTAAACACATGCCCCGACCTGGCGTCATTGTTGGCAACAACTTGTTCACTTGTTGTCGGTTTTGTTGGTTTTGTTGTCCGTTTTTATATGGGGTTTGTCGTTTTTGTTGTTCGTTGTCAATTTTGTTGTCCACGGACAACAAAATCGACAACACCCATATACAAACGGACAACAAACAACAAAACGGACAACAAAACCGACAGCAAGTGAACAAGTTGTTGCCAACAATGACGCCAGATAGGGGTATGTGTTAAGTGCTGCCGGACAGCTATGATATTCGCTACTTGCGTTATGATTCCTGAGTGGATGCGTTACGAACGAGGTGGCCTCGGGTCAGGACCGACCAACTAAACAACAAACTCTTGAGTTCACCCGGAGATGGGAGCAGCATGGATGGTTGAACTTGTGACTTTGATATTTCGGCTGGTCACGTGACCCCTCGACCACCGAGGAACAATAACTCAAGTAGCGAATAATAGGTTGCGGAAGAGTAGAAATTTGCGCTAGAACTAACCGTATTCCCGCTTCTTGTATACTTGCGTATGTCCCGTCGCCATGACAGCGCAAGTAGTGGATGTACTGTATGTGCATTGTTGTTCTTTGTTGTTGATTGCAGGGAACAGAAATTGCACTATTCCGACGTTGGCGTTGGTCATCGAAATATCGGCGACTTGATTGTGAAATTGGGCCCGAAAACGGCAGACGAGTACAGGCAATTGGTCCAGAAATATTTGGCGGAGAAAGAGAGTGAAGCAGGGGTCGCTTTTCAAAAAGAAGATGGCCGACCGACTTTGTTTTGGAAGGTAATAATGGAATGACATTTGTGTCGTGTTACGTGCCGCGTTCCGTATGGCAATAGCTGGGACCCGAAAAGAGGGGAGATAAATTAGGACCGAACGGGAATCGAACCCGCTACCCTCGGTCACTGTTGTGGACTTTTAGGGACACGACCATGTGCCGGTCCGGGGACTGAACTCGCCTTACAATACCAACTCGCCTTACAATACCTAGAACTAGTTTTCGTTACACTACTGCCTCGAACGCTGTTGCCATACGTACAGTACGCAACATTTGTCTCTTCTCATATTATTACAGTAGTTGGTACAGAAGAGTCCTTTGACGTAAACCCGGCCACCTACATAGATGAACGTTAGGCCTTCAGCACAAGGTGGCCAGGTTTACCCCACAGTACCCTATTTTCCAGGTGTTGGCCGAGCTGTTCCCCTTCAATCACGAAAACGCGAAAATGCAGCAA
Source organism: Epsilonema sp. ZAB3_2 (assembly GCA_030247985.1). NCBI lineage: Eukaryota > Metazoa > Nematoda > Chromadorea > Desmodorida > Epsilonematidae > Epsilonema > Epsilonema sp. ZAB3_2. The sequence continues at coordinate 43,559 of JASAMW010006416.1, forward strand.
GCTCTCTCATCAGGCGAGCAAATTCCCCGCGTTCAGTGCGCTCTATGTTTGGAACTGTTTCCGCTGGATGGCAAGAAGCGATGGACCCTGCAGAATAAGCTGGAAGCACACATATTCTGGGAGATTGGAAGACGGACCGCGGATGCGCCGGTTATAAAGGTAAGCCATGGTCTTGTTAACCCCCTTCGTAATCCCAGGTGTCCGCCTGTCCGTAGCCACCCGGCGGACGGGGCAAACCCCGTCCGTAGACGGGGTTTGTTTTTCAAGGGAAAAGTTGCCAAAACGTCAAGAAACAAGGCAAGAACGGTAGGACTACCAGCCAACGCTCGAAAATTCTCTCCTCCGCTCCACCAGCGGCTGTTTCCTCTTTGTCGGCATCCAAATCCCTTCCTTGACAGCTTCCTCCGCTTCCTCTTCAGTATTGGAAATAACAAAAAATACGGCGAAATTTATGATTTATTTGCAGCCGTTAGCTTTCTTCGAGACATCTGTCCTCCATTTTACCTCACTGCTAGCCTACCATGGAAGCCTACTTTTCTGCAGCGAATTACCTACTTTCTTTTCTTGAAAAACAAACCCCGTCCGCTGGGTGTCTACGGACAGGCGGACACCTGGGATTACGAAGAGGGTTAACACATACTGCATCTGTCCGTTGCTTGCTTGCTTTATATTTTCAAAATGTAGGAAACCAGGCAAATGCAATTGAACCAGGCAATACGACAAAATCGCAATCACCCCAGCGTATTCTTGACCTAGCACCCATAAACCGAGCACTTGTCCGTCATTGTGTTGTTGTCAATGTCAGTTTGTTGACGACAACAACAGATTATTATGGCAATTGTCACTTTGTTTTGTTATTTCCACAACAAGGTGACAACAAAGAGACAATTCCCGTGTGTTCATTGTCAACAAACTGACAACAAACAAAACAAACGACAACGTCTGCTACTTGGTACTGTCATATTCTTGAGCCTATTGGCCTATAGATATGCTTCATAGGCTAGTATGTACATACTATAATGGTCGGTGACTAGACTAGTACTATAATGGTCGGATTATCCGCATTAGTAGGAGTTGCATAAAGCCCTTAATATACTCCTAGCATTAGTAATTGTTAGTAAGTCAATTATTATCAGGCAGTACGGTATGCGACCTCCACTTCAGCGTTGCCAGATTGAAACTTCATATAGCCTGGACGACAATCAGAATTGGGACGCTCGTCCACCACTGGCATCCGCCCCATCGCATCACAAAACTTATTCCACTCAGTCACAGTGGTTCTGCTGTTGTATGAAATGGAAATCTTCATCTTCTTCTGTGTGGCGCCATCTCTCCTTTCGTAGGCCACCATGAACGATCGCGCAACTGACGCCATAGCCCGCAAATCCGAAGCCCACATCACCTCAGCGAGTTCGAGACATGGAAGGAGACGCCAGTAATGCCGACAAGCTTCCATCGACACTTCCGCCTTCATTTTAACATAGTAAGGCAGCCTGATGTGGTTGATCATGGGCAATGGAGAAGTGACAGAGGCCGCTGCAGGAATGAAGGCGGACAGGTCGCAGTCGCGAATCTTCAGGTGGAGTGGAGGAGGCGCCTTGTTATCAGCAGCAGCATTTTCATCCTTGGCTCGCTGCAACTCGGCAAGACCAGAGAACAGGACCGAATAATCGGCCCCTTTCCATTTCTCTGCCCAACATTTCAAGCGCTTCAACTGGCTCTTTCCTGCCAAAAAGGTGCTTTCTGTGAGACGGAAACCAGTGCGGGAACCGCTAGGAAGCCCGAGCTCTTCCAGTTGGTCGCACTCCATCAGGCATGCGGTAAGCTGCTGCCATATGCGAGCACTCGCATCTGCATCCGTTGCAAAGAACTCGAGAGAGAAGCTGAGCAGATGTTGTCGACATGCGTGAATGAAGGGCCCAGTATATGCGAGGAAAGTCCCTTCACATTCACACTCCTTGATCTTTATGTGGCTGATGGCCCTCGGCTCCCTCTGCATCAGCTCCAGCAGGGGCGACCACGATAGCTCCGCCTCCCTTTCATCGAAAACGTACGCTTCAATGCACAGCTTTTGTAGGTTCTGCGCCTTGATCCAAAAGGGGGTAAGAAACGACAGGAAGTGATCATCAAGACGACGAGACTTCCACTTCTCTCCATCCCATATTTTCCAACCTTCATCTTCCCTCCATTTCATCTTCATCTGTTTCACCCCCCTCCATGCGAACTGCTTGAACGCCCTGTTGACTTTCTCCAATCTGCTCGCATCCTTCACCCCAGCCACCGGCACATAGGACAGGATCTTTCCCAGCAGCTCCAGGGGAAGATCGAAGATGTAGGTGGGTCCAGTTGGAATTGCTTGGTTGCTTTGTGGTGGCAATTCCTCTTCCCTTCTTCTTCCTTGATTTTTACAAGATGAATTGTCCATTCGGCTGTTTATTTTTCATCGCACAGTGGAACGGTCCATCCTCCCTCTTCCTCTGCGTGGCTCAAATGACAAAAAGCAGTCTGCTACAATTTTGCTTCAAAAGCTAGGCACATAAACACCCTTCGTATGTAACGTACAATATGTTGGCAGGTAAACAAGAGAACAAGAGTAAACAGGATGCAACTGATAAGCATGTAGGCTGGGCATTAGCATACCGTATTACCGTATTTTTGGGTGTATAACCCCGGGGCTATACAAAAATTGAGGGGTCTGATGGGGGGGGGGGGGGGGGGGGGGGGTAATTGGGGTGATGATGGGAGTTTATGTTTTGCCAACGGGGATTATAGATTGGGGAATATGGGATATACCCCCAAAAATATGGTGTAAATATAAATGGTATCAATGTGTACGCACGTTGTTTTGGTGGATGCTAAAAACCTGCAATAAAAATGAGACAACAGAAATTGGGACTGAGTCATAATCCTTTTTCGTATTGCAACAGCGTCTACAGGTTTTACACATGGAGGGACAGATAAAACACTGTTCAGCGCAGCCCTAAGGATCAGTCTAACACACTGTAGTGCAAGAAGATAACAATGATAGCCGTACGCGTAATCAGTCTGACACCCCTTATTACCGTATCGTATTGATGTGCAGTATATGTGTGACATACGTAACGTAGATAGAGCCAGTATTGATTGCTACGCTCGTTCGTATGTAGGGTCACACATATACTGCACATCAATTCGATACGGTAATAAGGGGTATCAGACTGATCACCCGTACGGCTATCATTGTTATCTTCTTGCACTACAATACATACATTAACCCTATAACATGCCTTTGCCTCTGAGAAGTCAAGTTTCAGAGTCTGTACATTGTTTGGAATGCACGTCTACCTATGCAAAATTTGCACCTCTCTGTTGCGTTTCTTTCTAGATGTTTTCCTGCGTTATGTGCGACTTCGAGACCAACGTGCTTTCTGAAGCACGCAATCATGCTAGTCGAAACCACGACATGATCTTCGATATGAAACGGCAGCGTTCCTGCTTCGCATTTCGTCTGAAAGAGGTATGACGTTGGTGCAAGTAGTAGTAGGGTACCGTGGGGTAAACCCGGTCACCCAAGTTCCATTGAAGTTGCTGTTTTAGCAAATGATGCACCAAGTAGCTCATTTAAAGGGCGGATGTGGCAAAGATTTTTATGTAATGAAGGAAAAAATCGATTTTTAAAAAATCCTTCGGTCAACATATGTAGTTTTTTATGCTGAATCGATTCTACCCCCATGTCTCGACGCGATTTTGCCTCCTCGTAGAGAAAACCCACTTGTAAAGGAGGCTTCGAACGCCCATTTCTTATTGTCAGCGCCTCACGTCCCGCGTTGTTTAGAATGACGTGTGACGCGATGACGCATGCGCGGATGACGCGCGCAGATTCTAAATGACGCAGGAAGCAAGGCGTTGACAAGAACAAATGGGCGTTCGAAGCCACCTGTACAAGTGGGTTTTCTCAACAAGGAGGCAAAATCGCGTCGAGACATGGGGGTGGAATCGATTCGTCTTCAAAAACTGCATATTTTGACCGAAGGAATTTTCAAAAATCGATTTCTTCCTCCACTATGGAAAAATCTTTGCCGCATCTGCCCTTTAAAAGGGGAGAGTTCAAGGAATCAATTGTTGTTGTATGTCTTGTCTCAATCGGTCCATTGGCTGCTGAGGTATGAAGCCCTGACTTCGATGGCCGGATTTTCCCATGACATGGGTTACCTTTACATACCACATCTAATAGACTGATTGAGGCAAGATATGATATCAATCGAATCCTTGAGCTCTCCTCTTTCAAATGAGCCGTTTGGTTCACCATTTGCTGAAACAGCAAGTTCAAGAGCTTAGGTGGCCGGGTTTACCCCATGGTACCCTACCCCACTTTCGCTTTGCATAACCTATCAATTCTTTATTCTGGATCTTTATTATTCATTCTTGGTATGCGTACGTTGTAGGCGGAGCCGTTGCTAATTCGTCGCTTGGGCGAGTGCTTCCCGGATGTGACGAACCTGTACGAATACGACAGCGCGTTGAAGACGGCAGAAGAGGAGGCGGCAGGATCGGGGTTGCTGGAATTGCAGCGCGAGATGCAGCAACAGAAGAAGCAGAAAGCACAAAAAGCGAAAAAGAAAGGTATTGGTGGTATATTGGTACTGAAATATCGATTATCGATCGATTATTGGTGATCGGCTGATCAGATCAAAAATCGAAGGCCTTCCTGGCGCCCATGGGGTCATAAGCTTTCGAATGAGGTTTAGATGAACACTAGTGGGCTACACACGTGGTGAGTAAACTCACGGTGAATTCGACGGTGAGTTTGAACTTCGAGTTTTATTTTTTATGTGGAGCATTCTCACTTGCTCCCAAGCGCAAAATTTTTCTCACGTGTTCACACGATGGTGAGTTTGAAACTCACGGTGAATTCACTGGCCTCCCTATGCTTCATCGCATACGTACAGGGAATTCCCCGTGAGTTTACTCGCTCCGTGTGTAGCGCACTACTGTAAGTAACTGCGAAACGGACCGAGTTTATTGCATCACAGACAGACACACAGCAGCCCTACTTGTTTGTTAGTAGATGGTATGGTATTCGCTACTTGCGCTAAAATGCCTGGTTGGGTGCGAGCGAGGTGGCCCTGGGTCACGAAAAGCCGAAACAGCAAAGTCGCAAGTTCACCCAGACACGACGAATTACTTCGTTTGCTATGTTTGGGGGTCAGCCTGGGTGAACTTATGATTTTGATGTTTCGGCTAATGGTGACGCGGGGCCACCTTGCGACCATCCAAGACTAGTACTCACGTAGCAAGTAATGAATAGGGTACCATGGGGTGGAAATTCGGCCACCTTAGCTCCATTGAACTTGCTTTTCCAGCAAAATGATAAACGAAATAATTCATTTGAATGAGGAAAGTTCAAGAAGTCGATTGATGTCATACTTGTTTCAATTCAAGCACTCCATGGATTGCTGAGATATGCACTTGAAGCTCTAGGTGACCGGATTTTCGCATGGCCGGGTTTACCCCATCGTACCCTAAACTTTCTCTCAAGTTGCCGTATGTTAATTGCGAACGATTTTGCACTGATTTGATAGCCACAAGGCCCACTCATGCTGAGGCGGACCGCATGAAATCTCTGGATCTCTACCGACGGCCTTCCGGTACCGTTCGCACGTCAAATTGGCCTCACTCTTCCCGTTCTGGCAAGGAGCCAGAAGTGGTCTATGCAACGGACATACGCGCACGACCTGCGGTAGAATTGGCGCCCGCTACACCTCACGAACAAAGAATAGGGCCGGCGGCAGGAACCAGGACGAAATTACGGCAGAATGCTGCGCCGGAAATAGGAAGTTCTCAAGTTGACATCACTGCACCTGTAGGGGCGGCGGACACAAGGACAAAGTTCGGGCAGAAAGAGCCTGAAATTGGAAGTTCTCAAGTTTACACCACTACGCCTGCAGGAGCGGTAGGTGGAACTAGGATCAAGTTTCTGAGAGGGAGAGAAGAGGAAGAGGAAGTTGGAGAACAAGTTGACACCACTACTTCTCCCGTGCCTGGCTTTGACGATTCTCAAAAAGGTGACTTCACTACACCTCCGGCGGTTGAACAGAGGAAGAAAGGAACGCCGTCGAAGAGAGCGCAAGTTGACATCAGGAGCAAGACGGCTAAGGAGCCCGTGCAGAGTGACCATTATTATGGTAGTGGGGTGAAGGAGAAAAAAGAACGAGAAGTGAAGCAGATGGTGATGCAACCTCGGAATACTGGAGGCAGACCGAGTATGAGATCGCCAGGTTGGTATCGGCATTTCTTCGAAAAACCTGTGGATCCGTCACTGAAGGTATTGTATGGACCAGTTGCGATAAAAATTTATGGATGGTCGCGAGCTGATTTTGCTGTGTATTATTTGCACTTTTTTCAATACACTTTTCACCTTTTATCGATAAAAAATATACTGAAGTGGAAAGTAATATTCAGAAGGGCAAGGGGGGAGTCAGCTCGCGACCACCCAAAAAGTCTTAGCGTAACTGGTCAGTACAGGGAAGGGTTTGGTTTTATTCTATTCGCCAGTTGCGCAAGGACTCCGAGGACTTTTCGGTAGGCAGTCGTGAGGGGTGGCCGCGAGGTGGGTTGTGGGATTGTGGGTCGTCACAAATGACGTCCACAACCCGCAGGCACACCGATTCAAACCCTTCAGTAATTGTCACCACGGGGTCGCTATCGACCAACCCAATCGCAACAACGCAACTGGTCCATAAGTATTCTTCTCCGCTGTCTATATTTTAGCCCGGAACGATCATCAGAGGCGCAACTATTGAGCGAGAACGGCAATCCCTGGCCCAATCGAAAGCTCCGTCTCTTTCGAACGAGGTATCGAGCGTTAGCGAGGAGTTGCAGTGGCTGATTCGGGCTGCTCTGTTGAAGCATCACAAGGGCAAGGAAGGCATAGCTTGCGGCATGTGCGGCATGCGGTTTCTGCTTCAGAAAGAGCCGAAATCGAAGAGAAGAGTCTGTTCTCGGCTGTTCTCGATCAGGTAGGAAGGATGATTGGTTGGTAAGAGTTCGCTATTGAGTATTGATTCAAGAGTCGTGTTGCGTAAAATAGATGCGGATTTCTGTCCCTGCTTCGCGTACTCCTATTTAGCAGAAGTGCATGCAAACTACGCAGGACGACTTGAGTCCCATAGCGAACAACCTCTGGCCGAACTATGGGGTAGGGGTGGGGTGAAACGGGGAAAAGAGGACAATTTTTTCGCCGATTGGCGAGTTTTTTGTCACTCTTTCTATAGTACAAATTATATTTCTGGGACCCATGCATTATTTATCTCAGGATCTAGGCAACGTAGCTCAAAGCGGTTAAAAATCTCTCGATAACTTTAGCTCGCCTGGAAAATAAAAAAACCGCATGCGTCTACGTGCCCTCTGTGTTGAGAAATCGCCAAATTCCTTAAGTACTAAAAAATGTACTAAAAAGGTACACTTTTTTCGATTATTCAGCATAAATGAACAAGCCGCAAAAATTTTTTCATTAAAAGTAGCCTATCCTATGTAAAATTTGGGGTAGATTTCAAAAACAGTATCGGTGTTTTAAAAAAATTTAACCCCTAGTATATAATTTTGCAAAATTTGTATATTTTTGACAATTTTTGGGTAGGGGTTAAATTTTTTGAAACACCAATACTATTTTTGAAATCTGCATCAAATTCTACATAGGATAGGCTACTTTTAATGAAAAAGTATTTGCGGCTTGTTCAGTTATGTTGAATAATCGAAAAAAAGTGTACATTTTTTAGTACTTAAGGAATTTGGCGATTTCTCAACACAGAGGGCACGTAGACGCATGCGGTTTTTTTTATTTTCCAGGCGAGCTAAAGTTATCGAGAGATTTTTAACCGCTTTGAGCTACGTTGGCTAGATCCTGAGATAAATAATGCATGGGTCCCAGAATTATAATTTGTACTATAGGGTTGTTTAGAGGGGTCGCCTCTCGACCAAGCACTGGCTCTTATTGTAGGCCTATATGTTGAATACTATTTGCATTTCCATTTTTTATTCTGCAGAAACCTCACGTTCCACATTTACGAGCATTTCGACCTGCCCCTGTTCACCTGTCTCCTTTGCGGATACGGTGTGAAGCCGACGCATCAGACCACGGGTTTCAAGGATGTTCGACTTCACGTAGACGACGAGCACGGTGAGGAGATACGACCGGATACCATCAGAGATAATCGCAAACTGCATTGGATCAGGCTGAGGGAGATGATAGGAAACTGTTACGGAGGTAATAGTGTGTGTGGGGGTGGGGTACTGTGGGGTAAACGCGGCCATGGGAAAATCCGACCACCTACAGCTTCAGGGCTGCATATCTCTCAGCAACCAGTGGACCGACAGGCAGGGATGATATAGCAATCGATTCCCTAAACTTTCCTCTTTCAGATGAGATTTGAGTCATCGTTTGCTTCACAGGAGCTTAGGTGGTTGGGTTTACCCATGGTACCCTAGCTTAATTTTATATAGCTTCCGGGCTATTCGCGAATTGCGCTAAATTGCAGGTGGTCGCGTGCAAAGGTGGCCCACGGTATAATACTGAAATACCGCGAAGTCTCCTCTCTTTCGACCACCCGAAAGTGCGAATTCGCGTATGTATGTATGTACGCAATTCGCGAATAAGGGGTAGTTCACAAATAACTTCAGGTCTCCCTTTCCCCTCCGTAGAGGCTGAGGCCCCTACATACCTGACGTAATTTGTAAACTATCCCTAAGGCCACGCAGACGTGGGCCTGGGGGTGAGGGGGGTATGTTGAACGCACCCCCACCCCTTCCTCTCCATACCCCCACCCGTACCCCCAGGAAAAATAAAAAGCAACATACCTTCGCGTACCCCCAGAAAAAAAACAGCACTACGTATCCCCACCGCGTAACCCCAAACTTGAAATCAGCAGTTTGTCTGCCAGGACACGTACCCCCACCCTTTTTTCCTCTGGCTTACATCCATGCTCAGACTTTTTGCATACTCCACAAAGTGCATGCATTGTCAAGAATTGTTGTTTGTAGTTGCACAATGTAGTGAATAGTTTTATATAATGGTGTATCCCTATCATTCTAGACAAGTTGCTAAAGTATTCAACAGTAGAAATTCGATTCGAACACATACTTACACACCACTCTTATCAACCCACCACTGCATTTTGTATAAATATTACAAGGTGCACAATAAAAACTGTTGCACTGTGTGCAAAAAAATAGTGCTCATTTTTTTCTGGGGATAGATATAGACTTTGTGGGGTTATGTAGTACACCATTTACAGTTGGGGGTACGTAAATATGCTGGGGGTACGTGAGGTTTTTTTCTTGGGGGTACGTAAAAAATCTGGGGGTACGGGGCCAAAAAAATTTTTTTGGGTGGGAGTACGCAACACCCCCCCCCCCCCCACTTTTGACCTCCTGCATACCCCCACTGACAGACCCCCACCCTCAAAACCGTGCCCACGTCTGGGCCACGAATAGATAGGCTGGGCCAGGGGGAAGGGGAGTCCCATATTATCACCCGTGTACCTGACGTAATTTGTAAACGATCCCTATTGCCACGAATTAGTTACGTACCTTCCTGCCTTTTTTTTAGCCTCCTGCGTCGCTGTGACGCGTGAGCCGGACGTGTTAACGGAGCGTGTCCGGGCGACTCAGTCGCTGGCTCCCCGTCTGACGGAGTTGGCGAAATGGATGCACGATGCGGCCTGCGATCGACTCGGTCTGGCCCACTATCCGACCACTGAGGAGAGAAAGAAGCGCCAACCCAATGGCTTCTATACGCAGGTGGTGCTGAAGTGCCAGCTGTGTAATCGGAACTGCAGGTAAGGACAAGGAAACTGCTTGTGACAGGCCACCTCTTCCAGTTGTCTATCAAAAAACTTGGTGTTTTTGGCGAGGAAAAAATAGATGCAATGGTGAAACATCAAACTTCAAACAAACAATCAAGTTCTTAAACGAAAACCTTCGTTACTTTTCAAAAATGGCTGGGTCAACTCGTAAGTTTGATGTTTCGCCTTTTCCACATACATTACATTGGTGTGCTACACACGTGGTGAGCAAACTCAACGGTGAGTTTGAACTTCGAGTTTTATTTTGCGTGTAGGTAGAGCATTCTCACACGCTCCCAGCGCGAAATATTTCTCACGTGTTCACACAAGGTGAGTTTCAAACTCGCGGTGAATTCCGACCTCTCTACCCTGCTTCATCACATACTTACTTACGGGGAATTCCCCGTGAGCGAGTTTACTCAGCACGTGTGTGGGCGCACTACTACTGTTGCTTCTTTCCCTTCAGCTGCCGATTCAAGCCGTACTACATCTCGGATCACGCAGCGTTGCATCTAGTACAGGAAGAGAGGCTTAAGGAAAAGCTGTTCGCTTGCGGCTTCTGTGACACCGAAAGCAACGATCGACGCCTATTGCAAGGTACGTATGTATGTAGGTAGAATCGAGAAATAAATTTGCCAGCCAGGGAATCGAACCCTGGACCTCTCGCGTTCCAGAAGAGCGCCCTAACCATTTGACTACGCACCTGGATGACCTATCAGTCACTCACACGATTTCCCCTTTTGATCATGACGGCTAACCTACTGTACGTATGTTCTGATACTGTGGGGTAAACCCGGCCATGTCATATGAAAATGCGACCACCTAAGCTCCGCTGAACAAGCTGATTCATTTTTAACTTATCCTTTAGCAAGGCTCAGTGGTCTTTTTTAGAAAGGCTCAGCGGTCAACCAGTTGCGTAACCGACACGAACCGATGCATGGACGAGTTGCTCAACCACCGATATCTCTACTCCCAATTATATGTGTTGGTTGGCGTCGGTTGCGCAACACCTCATATGTCGGTTTACGTCGGTTGCGCAACGGTTGACCACTGAGACTTCCCGTTGAGGAGGAGTTAAAAATATATGTTTTTCAGAGCATATTCGCAAGAACCACGGCAAGAACTTCCCCGTTCAACCAATGGTAGATCGGCGCGGGAATGCGGAGGAGGAGTTGCTCGCTTGCCTGCGCCGTTGTTTTCCCAGTGACGTGCAAGCGGCGGACGAGTTAAAGGCGGCGAAGGCGGAGGAAAAGCGGAGGAAGCAGAAGGAAGAGGAGGAGTTAAGTTAAGCTGGAAGCGGCGCGAAAGGAACAGAGCCAGAGGCCTCGTACGGAGTACGAAATGCTGATGATGAAGTACGGAATGATGCAACCGCCCAAGAAGAAATGGCTACCGCAGAAGAAAGGAAAGGAGGCGACGGATGGATGGCAGGGTAAGGAAGGAGTTACTCGTAGTTAACCCATCCTGAATATATACGGCACAACTCGAGCCTGATACTGGCGACTCATCGGTTCGGTCAGTGCCGGCAAAATATTCAGTATGGGTTAACAAATCTTGAAAATTGTGTCAGATATCGACCGGTTGGGCTGTCAACCTTACACGATTATATTAGGACGTATAGACAGCCTACGTAAGGGTACTGCGGGGTAAATCCTGCCATGGGGTAAACCCGGCCACCTAAGCTCCTTTGAACTGGCTGGTCCTGTAATTGATGAACCAAGGGGGGTGCCATAAATTACGTTACGCTCTGACCAAGGGTAGGGGGGTCAGACCCAAATGTAACGGAAGCGTAACGGTGAACATAGGGTAGGGGGGGGGGGGGGGGTCACGGATGGCTGCGTAACGTAATAAAATTTTCACCAAACTTTTGGCGTGTTATGTACAGTAGCCTACATTACTTTTCAGTTGATTTATTTATTCGCTACTGTTGTTCACCTCCTGACTGACATCCCACCATGTACATACGTCTATAAAATAAAGAGAAGTAAAATTACTAGCCTGCCATCATGGAGCACCACAGTGCAATTCATTTTTTATGGGAATTTTTATTACGTTACGCCACTATACAAGGGTAGGGGGGGGGGGGGGGTCGAATAAAAAACGTAACGGAAGCGTAACGCATAGGGTAGGGGGGATAAAAATCGGGCCAGAAAGCGTAACGTAATTAATGACAACCCCCCAAATAGCTCATTTGAAAGAGGAGAATTCGCAGAATCGATTGATATCATACTTGTCTCTGTCGGTCCATTGGTTGCTGAGATATGCAGCCCTGAAGTTTAGGTGGCCGGATTTTCTTTTGGCCGGGTTTACCCCGTGGTACCCTATGACTTTTAGTTTTCTTTTCAGAAGCTTTAAGAACACCGGCGGAATTTTGGGGGATGCTTGAAAAGAGCAATTGGCAAACCGCCCAGTTCCAGATTCGAAAAGCAGCAGCGAAGTCTAGTACTTCTACCGAACCAAACGATGACACTGAAGCCCCTTCTCAGGCTGCATCAACTTCAGCTGCTGCAGAGAACCAGAAGAAAACGCAGTCACGAAGCCAACAGCAGGAACAGGAAGGCAATTTGGCAGCTCAAGCGATTAGTATGCGGGAAGATGTTGATGAGTGAGTGAGTAGGGTGCAGCAGTAGCAGGAACGTATGACATTCTCTGATGTGATATATTCCTGGTAGTAGGGATGCCACAATTATTGAGTGTGTACGATCCTGCGATGTACACAGTACGTACCGTTTTTTTCCAGTAGTACTGTAGATACATAGATAGCCCCTCTCTACACTGTTCATATTATGTACTGTATGTATAACGTACTTTTTTGCTAGCCTAGCGCTTTTCTGATGCCACCGTTCGCTATAGGTATTGTCTGCGATTTGGCATAAAATCTGTTCCTACTTTCACTCCTGTGAAAGAAAAGTCGCTTTTATTGAAATACAAGTCCTTTAGCTGGAAGGACATCGGGTTGTCAGTTTCGTGCTTGCAGCCTTCCATTGGTTGGTACGTACATTTGTGCTGCGTTAGAAAAATGGCAACCCGTTGACCTTCAGCTATTACGGTGTATGCTTCGTTACGTGCCGAAGCTGGTGTGTAGTGTACCACCTGTTTATCTGACAAAAGTACGGAGCTGGTATTTCTTGTACACCTTGCCTAAATATCTGTATGCTATGCGTGTTTTGATGCAAAGTGAATTTTCAGGTAACTGGCGTGATATTGTCTTGTCAGCCGCGCACACGTAAAAGGAGGCATGGAAGTGTCACCCACCGCAAAAGAATCCAGCCATTCCTAATGGACCGATCTACATCTCTGATCTCCCACTTGAGCTGCTGGGAAAGATCCTGTCCTATGTGCCAGTGGCTGGGGCGAAGGATGCGAGTAGATTGGAGAAAGTCAACAGGGCGTTCAAGCAGTTCGCATGGCTGGGAGTGAAAGAGATGAGGCTGGCATGGATGGTGAGATGGTGGTTTCATCCAGGTTGGGAAATATGGGATGGAAAGAAGTTGAAGTGTGTTGGTCAGGACGGCGATCACGTCCTGTCGTTTGTTACCGTTTTTTGGATCAAGGCGCAGAACCTACAAAAGCTGTGGATTGAAAATGTTAATGATGAAAGGAAGGCGGTGCTGTTGATGTCTCATCTGCTGGAGCTGATGCAGAGGGAACCGAGGGCGATCAGCCGCATAAGGATCGAAAGAGAGGAGGCTTTCCTTGCTCCATCCACCGGGCCTTTCATTCACGCATGCCGACAACATCTGCTCAGCCTCTATCTCCGCTTCGTTGTGTGCAATTTTAATGTATGTCAGTGCTCGCATATGCCAGCAGCTTACCACATGCCTGGTGGAGTGCGGCCGACTGGAAAAGCTCCATCTTCTTCAACTTTCGCGTCTCACAGAAACCACCTTTTTGACAGGAAAGAGCCAGATGAAGAGCTTGAAATGTTTGGCGCGGGAATGGAATGAGGCCTATTATTCGGTCTTGTTCTCTGGTCTGGCCGAGTTGCAGCGAGCCAAGGATGAAGCTGCTGCTGCTGATAACAATGCGCCTCCTCCACTTCATCTGGAGATACACAATAATGACCTGTCCGCCTTCATTGCAACAGCGGCCACTGTCACTTCTCCATTTCCCATGATCAGCCTGACTTTAAATTATGTAATAAATGCGGAAGTGTCGATGGAAGCTTGTCTGCATTTCTGGCGTCTCTTTCCATCTCTCGAACTCATCAAAGTTGAGAAGACAGTGTATCCGCATTTGCCTGCTGTGGCGTCATTTGCGCGATCTTTCATGGAGGTCTACGAAAGAGGAGATGGCGCCGCACATATGGAGATAGAGATTTCCATCCGGTACGAGAAGCCCCTTTCGACTAAGTGGAATGAGTTTTGTGATGCGATGGGGCGGATGCCAGTGGTTGACGAGCGTCCCACTTCTGACGATGTTCGAGGCTACGTGAAGTTTCAGTCTGGCAAAGCTGAAGTGGAGCTGCGCACTCACGACGTGGGTGAATAAGCGAAATATCTTGTGATTGTTTGAAATGTTGGCTATATGTTCAGTGGTGCGTGCTACAGTGCTGGAATTTTTACAACTAAAAATGTCGAAGCATTTCCACTGATATCCAAGCCTTCGGTCATTTACTTGTGTACCTACCTGCGTGCGTAGTGCGTAGTAGTTGCGTACGTAGCCTACTTTCACTGTGCTTTGTCATGTTGGGCCCAGTATTCACTCATGCCGCGTTCACCGTACGTCTGACGTTCAGTGTCTAGAGGTAGGGCTACAAGGCACTGTCATTGCACGTATGTAAGGATGAACGGACATATTGTGAACGCGGCATTTAGTGTGTTGTGTTCTTCTAGCAGGTGTAGCCGTACCGTATTTATAGGTGCATATGCAAAAATCGAGAGGTCCTTTTTATGGGGTTGTGCATGGGGTGGGGCCATGAATTTAGGGGGGGGGGGGGGGGGGGGGTTATGCACCGGTAAATACAGTATGTAATTTTTTTGTTCTTTCGCCAGCGAACAGTGCGTATAGTAATGTATGTATGTACCATTTCTGGTGAACCATTTCTACATAGCTGGTATTCTGGTACATAGCTGGTATTCTTTTGTCATCTCTTCCTACATACAGTATGTTTTATGCGTGTTTTGACGCAAGTAAGAAAGTTTTTCAGGTACCGTATATTTACCTGTGCATAGCCCCAGGCACCTTAGCTTGGTGTGGGAGTGGCAATGGGTAGCTTATGACCAGCTTGTATAGTATAGGTAGGTTCAGGTACCCTACAGTACATATGGGGCTATGCATAGGGGGGGGGGGGCTATGCATAGGGCATTTTTTATGCTTTGCCAATATGGGGCTATGCATAGGGGGGGGGGGGGGCTATGCGCTATGCATGGGGGGGGGGGGGGGGGCTATGCACAGGTAAATACGGTACTGGTGATATTGTCTTGTTGTTGCCGCAAACACAGCACAGGAGACATGGAAGCTTCACGGCAAAAGAATCCAGCCATTCCAGCTGGACCGATCTTCATCTCTACTGCCATTGACTGCTGGGAAGATTCTATCCTGATGTGCCAGTGGCTGGGGCGAAGAATGCGAGCAGATTGGAGAAAGTCAGCATGGCCTTCAAGCAGTTCGCATGGCTGGGAGTGAAGGAGATGAAGATGAAATGGAGTTGGGATGAAGGTCAATGTATCAAATATGGGATGGATTGAAGCTGAAGAATGTTGGTCGGGACGACCATCACTTCCTGTCGCTTGTTGCCGCTTTTTGGAACAAGACAGAGAACCTGCAAGTGCTGGCGATTGATGTGTGTGGTGAAAGAAGGGCGGAGCTGTTGATGTCTTGTCTGCTGGAGCTGATGCAAAGGGAGCCGAAAGCCACCACCAGCCACATGAAGATCAGTTCCTTTTTGCAGACCGGACCTTTTCCTCGCTCCATCCACTGAGTCCTTCATTCACTCATGCCGACAACATCTGCTCAGCCTTGCAGGTTCTGTGTCTTGTTCCAAAAAGCGGCAACAAGCGACAGGAAGTGATCGTCGTCCCTACCAACATTCTTCAGCTTCAATCCATCCCATATTATCCATTGACCTTCATCCCAACTCCATTTCATCTTCATCTCCTTCACTCCCAGCCATGCGAACTGCTTGAAGGCCATGCTGACTTTCTCCAATCTGCTCGCATTCTTCGCCCCAGCCACTGGCACATAGGATAAGAATCTTTCCCAGCAGCTCAAGTGGCAGGTCAGAGATGAAGATGGGTCCAGTTGGAATGGCTGGATTCTTTTGCGGTGACACCTTCCATGTCTCCTGTGCTGTGTTTGCGGCAACAACAAGACAATATCACCAATACCGTATTTACCTGTGCATAGTTGCCCCCCCCCCCCCCATGCATAGCGCATAGCCCCCCCCCCCCCCCCTATGCATAGCCCCATATTGGCAAAGCATAAAAAATGCCCTATGCATAGCCCCCCCCCCCCACGCATAGCCCCATATGTACTGTAGGGTACCTGAACCTACCTATACTATACAAGCTGGTCATAAGCTACCCATTGCCACTCCCACACCAAGCTAAGGTGCCTGGGGCTATGCACAGGTAAATATACGGTACCTGAAAAACTTTTCACTTTGCGTCAAAACACGCATAAAACATACTGTATGTAGGGAAGGTGAGCAAAAGAATACCAGCTATGTACCAGAATACCAGCTATGTAGAAATGGTTCACCAGAAATGGTACATACATACATTACTATACGCACTGTTCGCTGGCGAAAGAACAAAAAAATTACATACTGTATTTACCGGTGCATAACCCCCCCCCCCCCCCCAAAATTAAAGGCCCCACCCCATGCAAATCCCCAGAAAAAGGACCTCTCGATTTTTGCATATGCACGTATAAATACGGTACGGCTACACCTGCTAGAAGAACACAACACACTAAATGCCGCGTTCAATATATGTCCGTTCATCCTTACATACGTGCAATGACAGTGCCTTGTACCCCTAGATACTGAACGACAGAGGTACGAACGTACGGTGAACGCGGCAGGAGTGAATAGTGAATACGTATACGTACTGGGCCCAACATGACAAAGCATAATGAAAGTAGGTAGGAACACACAGTAGGCACATACTAATGACACCGAAGGCTTGGATATCAGTGGAAATGCTTGGACTAAAAGTGTAAAAATTCCAGCACTGTTAGTAGCACCACTGAACATATAGCCTACATTCAAATTACGATATTACTGTATACGATATTTCGCTTATTCGGCGAATGTGCATCATAGGTATTCAATTCATCGAATGCGCAGCTCCAGTTCAGCTTCGCCAGACTGAAACTTCACGTAGCCTCCGCCCACTAAAATTGGAAGCGTGGGACGCTCGTCAACCACTGGCATAAGGCCCATCGCATCACAAAACTGATTCCACTGAGACCGAGTGGGCTTCCCGTAATCAATGGAAATCACTATCTCCATGTGTGCGGCGCCATCTCTTCTTTCGTAGACCTCCAGGAATGATCGTGCAAACGGCGCAATAGCAGGCAAACGAAAAATCTCCACTGTGTCCATGCCGTCAACTTTTAGGAGTTTGAGACCTGGAAGCAGACGCCAGAAACACTGAAAAGCTCCCATCGGCACTGCCGCGGCCGCATTAATTCTCCACGAACCCAGCGTGATGTGGCTGATCATGGGCAATGGAGATGTGAGAGAGGCCGCTGCTGCAATCAAGGCGCACAGGTCGCCTTTGTAAATCTCCAGATGAAGTGGAGGAGGCGCCTTGTTATCAGCAGCAGCAGCTTCATCCTTGGCTCGCTGCAACTCGGCCAGACCAGAGAACAAGACCGAATAATCGTCCTCATCCCAATTATTTGCTACCCGACATCTCAAGCGCTTCAACTGGCTCTTTCCTGCCAAATAGGTGCTGTCTGTGAGACCGTCAACAGGCGCGAGCTCTTCCAGTCGGTCGCATTCCACCAGGCATGTGGTAAGCTGTTGGCACACACGAGCGCTGGCATCTGCACTCTCCACAGGAAAGTTGAGAGACAGACTGAGCAGATGTTGTCGGCATGCTTGAATGAAGGGCCCAGTGGATGGAGCGAAGAAAGCCTGGCGCTGTCCTATCTGTATGTGGCTGATGGCCCTCGGTTCCCTCTGCATCAGCTCTAGCAGATGAGAAAACAACAGCTCCGCGTTCCTCTCGCTTTCATTTTCATCCCATAATTCAATCTCCAGCCTTTGTAGGTTCTGCACCTTGATCCAAAAAACGACAACAAACGACAGGAAGTCATCGTCGTCCTGGCCAACACACTTCAACTCCGCTCCATCCCATACCAACCTTCCCACCATCTCTCTCCCAAGGAAATAATAACTATTCCGCCATTCCAGCTTCATCTCATTCACTCCCAGCCATGCAAACTGCTTGAACGCCCTGTTGACCTTCTCCAATCTGCTCGCATCCTTCGCCCCAGCCACTGGCACATAGGACAGGATCTTTCCCAGCAGCTCAAGTGGCAGATCGGAGATGTAGATGGGTCCATTATTAGGAATAGCTGGATTCTTATGCTGTGAAACTTCCATGCCTCCTTTTGTGTGTGCGGCTAACAAGACAATATCACCAGTTACCTGCAAAAATTTCTCACTTCGCCTCAAAACACACATTACATATACCATGCATGTACTGTATTATATGTAGGCAAGGTGAACAAGAAATATCATCAGCTCCGCAGTTTAGCTTCGACACATAACGAAGCATACAACTGTTAGCTGAAGGTCAACGGGTTGTCATTTTCTAACGCAGCACAAATGTACGTGTACGTACCAATGAGGCTGCAAGCACGAAACTGACAACCTGATGTCCTTCCAGCTAAAGGACTTGTATTTCAATAAA
>JASAMW010006419.1:0-17322 GCA_030247985.1 Epsilonema sp. ZAB3_2
AAGTACATATAACTATACGAATACGTACTACCGAATGATTATCCACCAACAAGACAGACAGACAGAACAGCTCAACCCCACCAAAGACGGAGACGGCCATCGCCAAAGTATCAGTTTCGCTCATGAGGAATTCAGGACAGAGAAAGGCGATATGAATCAAGCCGTTAACTGGTCACAGGTCATCATCGACTTGACAGCTCGCCCCACATACGCATACGTAAGTACCACAGTAACTGTACGTATGCAACAGTAGTATGCGCAATTCAAACGACTGTTTGCAGCCTTGACCCAGCGTTGATTGATGAAACTTGGCAGCGAATGCTGGCACAGAGCATCGTTTGCTACTCAGTCTGTATAAATATAAACCTGGTTGATAGGAACGTTTTTAGCAGAAAAAGGTCACATATTTGCAAAATAACACACAGCAGTGTTCGCAAGGATTACGCAACAAACGGAAAAGGGTTTCGTTCAACATCGAGCATGTTGCTCGTACAGACAAGCACGTATGTATGTACATAGAACGTAAGCCCGTGCATAAATTTTGACAGGACCGGCCTGGCATCAAATTTGTGCAACGACAGCACGTTTTTATGCTGGTCCCATTCGGTGTAAGCGCTCTTAATCCCCAAAGTTATTCATGCAGATCGCAAAAAAAACACACGGGCGCGAGCGACTCTTGCTTTTTTTGATGACGAGCTGTCACGAAAAATGTAAGCCGCATTTATTACAATGTAAACAAAAAAGCCGCACTTTCTAGCAGGCGTTCAATTACGACAGAAACCTGCGTGTCCTACTACCTGCTTCAATCCTATCAATATATGGGTATGTACAGTTATGTATCAGTATTCACTTCAATTTGCGCATTACTGAACATAACGTGAGAAAAAGTCTTGCTTACCAAGCATATTGAGCTAAGGGGGACACTTTAGCGGTAGGCGGAGCTAAAGAGGGGAAAGAGTTGCCGCAGACACGTAGTGAACAAAAAATTTTTCGACTTTTGTGCTTCTAACTTAGCCACCATGGCCAAATTGGCACTGCCGCACTTTCTACCATACTCCTCAAACACCCTTCTATCAGTAAGCTGAATCTGCTATATTAAATTTTTAACTTTGCCATTGTACCTTTTACCAGACAGCTGGAAAATCTGAGCTTCTTCAGTACTGGAAAGGGGAAGAAAGCAGCTGTCTGGCATGTTCACGTGCTTTTCACAGCAAGGAGAGGCCGAAAATTCATGTTCCGCACACGGGATCTGATGGAGCAAAGGCTTACCAGAGCTGTACCCAAAGCTCGTGGCAATCTGTGCAACTTGCTCATTGTACTTTTGCAGAAATGTGCGGGAAACCAGCGATTTGGCACTGTGCCTACATGCGTTTCAAGGCGCCCACCGTCCCTTTGCATGGGCAAAAAACTGTTTCCAGCTAGCGTTCCAGTTTTTTATGTTTCTTTGTGCTCCCTTTCAAAAGCAAGAATTCATAAAGCCGTTTCTCAATACAAAATTAAGTAGGCCATTATATGTACTGGAATGTTATGAGATTTATCATAAGAAGTGTACACAGCTAACAATGTACTGCTATTCATGTAATATCTCATTTATAACCCAAGCATTCATTCCTTTGCGACTGTAAACCATAGCAAATAAACTTTTCCCAAAAAGGGTTTTTTGGTGAAAATGCAATGTTTTGATATGAGTGTCTTGTGAAATTGTTGGGATATCCATGAAAAATTACAGCAAGGCCAGGTTACAGCTTATGAATTCTTGTCCCTTCTATCGCCCGAGAAGGGAGGGAGGTTTTTATGGGCTGAAGTCTGTATAGCTAATGTCCTCCGCGTCAGCAGCTGTAAAAACTCACGCTTTATGATTGGCTATCCCTACCCCGAAAAGCTCCACCCAAATTCCTTATCTGCTCCCCTTAGCTCAATAAGATTTATAAAGCAACAGTTCACGATGAAGGGATGACACCCGCTCAACATGCGATACATGCTCATCATGAACTGTTGATTTGCAGATTGTTTTCGTACATACCGATAGTCCGTCCAGCGTGAGTGAGTTGCCTTTGTTCGGCCATTGCCCGGACTGCGCAATTTGCATGTGCTCCTAGATGAATTTCCATTTTTGGCAACTTTCAGTGGAGTAACTATACCTACTTACCGCTGCGACTTAGTTCGGACAAGTTTTTCCTGCCTCTGCCAGGCTGCCAACAATCGTTAGCAAGCACAATCCATCACACATTGAGCTTACACGTTCCGACAGAACCAGAACCTACAAATCCAACAACATGGCGTCAGAAACATAATGTGAACGCGAAACTAAACTGAACGACAAGATCTATACCGCTGTTTCTGAACCTAAAGCTATCTTACCTTTCTTTTACTTACGCAAGAACCGTTTCAGTCATTCAAGCACCGTCCTCAGCTCCCTTCCTTTTCCGTCAAATTTTAATTTTGTCTTCTTCTCTTTCTTGTTTTGACGTTTTTTGTTTTCGCGCCGCTCATTGTACATGAACTCCTATACGCAGTTCTATGCAGTATGTTACGGAAAGCCGTGGCAGAGGCGGGTTCTATCACTTCAGTGTTTCCCAAGGACTCCTAGAAATTAAGAGGACAAAAACCTGAATTAGGAGTACTTGAACAAATTCCTTGCCAAGTAAATACCTGAGATCCACCATAAACACAGCTAAACTGTAAGAGTAACAACTTGCAATGCTGCACACTGACCTAATTTTCATCATAGAATTCAAAAATGACATTTATTTCACAATATTTCTTAATTTTAGGATGTAAACAATGCAGTTTTCATCTTTTATACACAGTAGAAAGCATGCTTATCTATCTATATCCTTCAATTCTATACTGCTACTGTCTTTCTACAAGCATCAACATCAAATGACCAACTCATCCTCATGCAGAATATCCATCACAGCCAGCATGGCCCTCACCAGTTTCTCCATTTTCAACCCTGGAATAATGTACAAACATACATATGTACATACATACATAGGGTAGGGTACTGTGGGGAAACCCAGCCATGGGAAAATCTGGCCATCTAAGGTTCAGGGCAGCATATCTCAGCAACCAATGGGCCTACTGTATTTATGGGTGTATTTCCCCTTTATACAGTATTTGTATGTCCCCCTAAATATAACCCCATTGGCATTCATCACTTACTGAGACAGCAACTTCAAAGGAGCTCAGTTGGCTGGGTTTACCCCACATTACCATACATACATACATATATACATACATACATACATACATACATACATACATACATACATACATACATACATACATACATACATATACATACATACATACATACATACATACATACATACATACATACATACATACATACATACATACATACATACATACATACATACATACATACATGTACATACTACATGCTGTAAAGCTTTGAATATAACCCCCTCAAATCAGCGACTAACGATTTTTATCCCCTGAGGGTTATACATGATGATGAAGATTTACAGTACATGCATAATACATCTGCCATACCTTTTATAGGAACCATTGTGACCACATTGCTGAACTTCCCCAGTGGTGTCTTGATCATGAAGCACAAGAAGGTGCTAGCTCCTTTGAACTTGCTGTCTCAGCAAGTGATGAATGCCAATGGGGTTATATTTAGGGGGACATACAAATACTGTATAAAGGGGAAATACACCCATAAATACAGTAGGCCCCTTGGTTGCTGAGATATGCTGTCCTGAACCTTAGATGGCCAGATTTTCCCATGGCTGGGTTTCCCCACAGTACCCTACCCTGTGTATGTATGTACATATGTATGTTTGTACATTATTCCAGGGTTGACAGTGGAGAAACTGGTGAGGGCCATGCTGGCTGTGATGGATATTCTGCATGAGGATGAGTTGGTCATTTGATGTTGATGCTTGTAGAAAGACAGTAGCAGTATAGAATTGAAGGATATAGATAGATAAGCATGCTTTCTACTGTGTATGAAAGATGAAAACTGCATTGTTTACATCCTAAAATGAAGAAATATTGTGAAATAAATGTCATTTTTGAATTCTATGATGAAAACTAGGTCAGTGTGCAGCATTGCAAGTTGTTACTCTTACAGTTTAGCTGTGTTTATGGTCGATCTCAGGTATTTACTTGGCAAGGAATTTGTTCAAGTACTCCTAATTCAGGTTTTTGTCCTCTTAATTTCTAGGAGTCCTTGAGTGTTTCCAATTCATGCAAACTTACGAGAATTGCAAACAATGCATACTTCTCAATCCTGCTCTAGGGGCGAGCGGTTCTCTTTTGACCGTCTTTCGCTGTTTTTGGAATAAATTTTATTTATCTTCACTTGCTTTATCAGTTTTGTTTGTTTACTCTATACAAATCAGTAAGCAATGACATATCCCGTCATACAAAAGTGCCATAAAAACGGGATGAATTATTCCCAATGCCATTGGCGACAATAAAGTGATCGCATGCATCCCTGGCACTGGTTTGTGCGCTGTTGTTTGCTAGAAGCTGAGAGCTGCAGCAACAATAATCGTCATCTGCAGCTGAGGAATGATGGTTGACCAACTTGAGAACTTCGCTTTCGCTCAGTCGAAGTGGCACAAATTCTGCTGCTTCTTGCTCATCGGATGAATGACCAATTCTCGTCCTCCGCTTTCGTCTGGGAGTTGTTCTTTCTGATGCAGCTGTCACTGCAGATGCAGAACAGCAAGATTGCATAGCGGTCAAAGGCAGACACATTCTGCAGATGGTCTTTTTTGTCGCGGCTAGAATCTCGGGATTACACATGCAGTAGACGGGAAGTCGAATGCAGCGGGAAAAGATGGTCAGCAAATTGACGGCGTCAGTACCGTGCACATAGAATTCGTTGTGATCAGCGATTAGACCAGCCAGATCGATAAACTCCCAGAAGGTCAGAACGACATTGAGCGCGTTGCTCAGCAGATACTCCAGTACATCCGCCACCAATGCCACCGTCGCATTCTAAAAATTACAGGCCATGTGCTGAAAGATTACAGTAATCCTATAATTGGCACGTATGGTACGTAAGGGCATAGTTGTACGCCTACCCAAAATTTTTTATTCATTGTTGCTTTGGTTTTATGGACACTTAGCAGAAGACCACAAGCCAAACAAAGAGCAAAACGCCCCCCACAGCCACCGCCGACCGCACCCACCCGAGCAGAGCAGAAAAAACAGCGAAAAAGCAAAAAAACAAGCCCCCCCAACACAGCCAACAAAGCACAAAACATCCGAACACGCCGAAATATCCCAAGAGCGAAAACAAAAACCCGACAAAACACCACAGCGCCCAAGCAACGCCAACAGCGAAGACACCAACAGCGAAACCTCCCCAACGACCCCACGACAACCCACCCGAGAGCAAAAACGCTAAAAACAACACCAAAAACAGCAAACCAAACCCTAGCCCTCCAAGCGAACATAGCCAAACGAAGATAGCTACCAATCCGCAAACAAATATCCCAAACCAGAGCAAAAACAAAATACCATAGCAACACAAACCAACAGCCAAAGCAACCAAAACAGCAAGACACTCAACAAAACCACAATAACACCCAACCCCACCAGAGCTAACAAAACACTAACCAAAACCACAAACACAAAATCAACAATCCCAGCCCCCAAAACCACAGAAGCAGCTCATACCAAACAAAATAGCTACCATACCACACCACGAAAAAACCTCAACCAAAAAAAAAAAAATACAACACCCTAAACAACAACAGACCCAAGAAGAAAAAACAAACACCCCAAACACAACCGCCAACTCCCAACCCCACAGAACAAAAACAAATAAAAAACAACACCACAAAAAAATATCACCAACACAAAGCAAGATAAAACCCCCACATTAGCAAACAAAAATACAACCATCCCAACCCAAAAAACACAAAAACCATAATTTAAAACCACCAATAACCACCAACAAAACCAACAAAACCACAAAAACCCAAACACACTCCCCAACCCACACCCATCAAACAACCATCAACACCCAACAAAATCATCACATCCAACCCACACAATAACCAACCCACAAAACACATAGCCAAACAAATCAACCACAAAACACCCCATACCCAAAAAACACACAAAACACAAAGCCACAAGCCACCAAAGAACCAAACAAAAAACACAAAAAACCCCACCACCAACACACCCCAACACACAACCACACCAACCCCCAACAAAAAACCAACCCACCAAAAAAACCATCCAAAATCAACCACAAAACACCAAAAAAGAACAAAAAAACAATACCCCAAAACAAAAACAAAAAACAACAAACAAACAACAAACAAAAAAAAAAAACCAAAAAAAAACAACCCACAAAAAAAAAAAAAAACAAAAAAAAAAACAAAAAAAAAAAAAAAAACAAAAAAAAAAAAAAAAAAAAAAAAAAAAAAAAACCCCCCCCCCCCCCTTTCATGAGCTGAGATGAGAACGTAGTCCGCAGCGCAGAAGAATGACCTACATACTGCATAGTCGCTCATGATATGGCTATCACTGTAGGAGTGTTGTAGGTTTACTATGAGGTCAATTGCCTTGTTTTGCTCAATGCCATCTGACGCAAATAAGGCGGCACTGCGTACTTAGTGGACGTACTTCGGCTTCATAAAAATAATACAGCATCCAATTTTGATCATATGACGATAAAAGCATCCTACGTTACGTACTGGTAGGTGCTGTTCTTGATCTTGAGTCGACACCCACACCCTTCATTCTTAACCCTGCGATATTCATACAGGGTGTCTCACGTAGATCTCCCTAACGGTCCAGCCTTATAGCTTCCGTGCTACAGTAGATATCAAGCTGAAATTTTGTCCCCAGAAACCCAAGAATATGCCAAATTTTGTGGCAAAATTTGAGCTACATAGGTCAAGTAGGGATGAAATTACGACCTTGTAAATTTACGACCACGTTTTTCAACATTTTGAAATTAGTGGCGCCACTATTGACCTCGACAGCCCCTTGAGGGCAGTTATAAGCTGTATATCGCCTCTATTTTTGAATCCTTTGTGTTTTAGAGTGTGATGATGTTAAGCTATTGTTGTTCCATCATGTTGCCATGTTGGATGAGCTGCTTGACCATGCTGAGCAGAAGATTCGAAGCTCAAAACTATGCTCAGTGCGAAAAATGATAAAAACAGGGTCCAACATTTAAGCACCTGTAATTTCGTTGACTGTGGGCCTATCTGGCTCATATTTTGCCACAAAGTATGGCACATTCTTGGGTTTCTGGGGAGAAAATTTCAGCTTGATATCTGCTGTAATACGGAAGTTATAAGGCTGGATCGTTAGGGAGATCTACGTGAGACACCCTGTAGTAACAAAATTTTTAAAAAATATTTTCCTCTGTACCCTACAATAAAAATTTGCAATTCGTACGTATCGTAACGTCTGCGTCTTGCGTATAGCGTTGAGTAATCAAGACTTGCAGCTTCGAACGAAATACCCTATATTACGAGTCGATTGAATCATATTGCTTGAGCGACACGGCGCTGAACTCTACGTACTGAACGAAACGCTTCTACAGCCTATACCTAGTCACTTGCCAACAGGCACTCGCGCGCGCGGTTGAGCAGTAGAAAATAGGGAAGTGCAGCGTGTCTTCCAGAACGTTCTACTAGTGTTTCAGCCTAACTACTAGTATTACTATTACTACACACGATACACAACGTCCTCCCCTTCTTCTCCAGTCACAACTGGTGAATAGCAGTTCTTGAAAATGGTTGCGATGATCACCAACAGCGGAGTACCAACACATGCCCAGCCCATCTTTTCACTGGAAGTGGAAACTCAACCAATCATCGGCAAGAATTTCCACAATAATGACAAAGAGCAACAGTGGCCATCGTGCGCTCAAGATCGGACGCTTAGCATGCCAACAGGGGGGCGCATCAATTCCTTCTTCTGGTCCATTTACGATGCCAGCTACCAGTCCCTCTTTTTTGTCAACAAGCGCCGTCGCCAAGGCGAGGAGCCGGCGGGCATGTGCGAGATCATGTTTTACGCACCAAATCTTATCGGATACGCCCGTGTCTTGTTGGCAATGCTCCAGTTCTACTACAGTCGCTGGCCAGCTGAGTACTACTGGCGCGTGGTAGCCTCCTATGTGGTGGGCCAGCTGGTTTTGGACTGTTTCGATGGACTCTTGGCCCGTCGCCTGGACCAGTGCTCCAAATTCGGCGCCACCCTGGACATCTGCGTGGACGTCGTAGCCCAGATCGGTCTGTTCCTTGGTTTGACTATCATCTATCCCCACTCCCCGCTAATGTGGTTGTTTCAGCTGGTGTCAGCCTCCTATGTCGCTGGTCTCTGGTTCCATCATGCTGGACACGCAGCTAGGGGCATCTCCGTCAAAATTGTACCAGATAATGATCAGCGATGGTGGCTCTTCGACCTTTACTACACTCATATGGTTAGATGTAACGAACGACCGTATGTACGTATGTACTATATAGATGAGAAAAGGTTTACTCAAAACGTGCTGCCTCAATGTTCATGTAAACTGTTTGCTTCAATTGTATTTACTCAGGCGTTCTCATACACCGTGTGGCTGTGCCATGAGATGTCTTTGGTCCTGCTGTATGTGGTGCCTTTTGACCAAGGTCCAACCGTTCCACTCTTGGGTGTGGGACTATTGAAGGCGGCGTTGTGCATGTGTACGCCGCTTTCTTGCCTCAAAATCGTCTTCAACTTTTGCCATCTCTTCTATGGATGTCGATCCTTATTGCAGGTCGACTTCATGAGCCAGATCGAGAAGAAAAAAATGAAAGCTGCCTGAAGTACAATACACACCGTACTGTCAGTCCGTCCGTACTATCGTTGTCTTTGGGCTTTTCCCATGCCCGTGCTGCGTACAAAATGTACAATTTATTTAACTTTACCCTACGTGTACATACCACCGTACATGTACCCCCGCAGAAAATAGGAATAGCTGAAACAATGGAAATACAGTGCATGCGGAAAATAGCAACGTAAGTAGTAATCGTTTGAGCTTATACGTACGTATGTACATACGTATGACGCTATGTATGCTTGTTCATTTGCATCAACTAAAACCAATGCACCTTCATCAGTATTAGCCCATACATAACATTAATTTAGTATGAACGCATTCACAGGCATAGCATACTGCAATTTTCTGCAATGTTTGAACCTTTGATGTCAATTGTTCATGCCAATGTTCATACTGGACTCCGTACCCTGGACATTACGCTCATACTTTTATCTTTCTTGCAATAAAATGTGTGTTTCATGACCTCCATGAGTTCCGCCCCATCCATGTGTAGTCAGTCAATTGCACTTTACCAACAGCGCTATAAGTGATTGATTAGAAGCATAACTTCAAAAGCGCTTTTTATCAGTGTGTGTGGAGTGAAACAACGTCAAAGGGCCATATTGCGTCACATACATTCGTTTGGCAGAGAGCGGCAAGCGCTTCATCCCAACCAAAAGCGACAAACGGTTGTCACACACAGCGGTTTGAAAGCGACCCATCAATTAACGACGGCTATAGCCACTCAGCCAGCGGGCGCCGCAATAAATAAAGCATACCGTAATCCGCTTTTTTACCTTCATATGTCCATGAATCCCTTGAGCGTTAGACTTTTTCGTCACCACAATGATCACCAAATTCATGGACAGCAGAAGAAAGAAGGGAATAAAGACATCGAGAAAGTTGCGCAAATAAAACACCCAGAATCTGGTGAAATCTTCGCTATCAAAAAACAGTCGCGGTTCGACCCAGTAGCGACTGAATCCGGTGCAATTTGGATTCTCTGAAACTTGCACCTCCCAATAGCTGCTAAGATGCAGGAAAAAAGGTAGTGCAAATGCGGTCGCAGCCACCCAGGGGCGATGGGTTGTCATAAACTTGTATACGGCAAGGATGTAGCGTTTCCTGGCAATAAACAGTTCCAGAAATGTCTCGAATAAGGCGAACAAGATCAGATAAACGCAGGAGAGTACGCAAATGGTGGCTAGAGCGTAGCAGAATTGAATGTAGTTTAGCCAGATGAAGTATATGACTACGGATTCTGCAACGTCGAAATAGACCTGAACCGAATGCACCAGGATCCAGTCGGCGCAAACGAAGGCGTCCAAAAGGCCCAAAATGCCGAGGTAGTACAGCGAAGATCGACGAAACTTTCCCCGACTGAGCAAGAGAACAGCCGTGAACAGATTCTCGCAAAATCCCAGCACGCAGAGCGATGTACCCAAGACCAAAATCAGCCAGAAAGCGCTGTCCAAATTGGGTGTTTCTTGATAGAAACACGAGATGTCGCTCTCGTTGAAAGTCGTTTCGTTATCTGACACCGACATCAATCACGACAAAAAAACGGAATCTATGAAAGTTCAGCTAGTACAAAAGAGAATTTCGAGATTGCTTTACAAACAACCGCCATAACATTTCTCGTGAATGCATATTCCATTCCAGTCCCAAGGAGACAAGACAAAGATGTTGATTCGCGTTGAATATTGTTGTAAAAATATAGAATCGAATACTGTAGCCATAAAAAGTGTTTTTCATTTCGAAGATCACACGATGCCGTATTGTATAATCGTAAATATTCTGGACCATCAGATGAACCATTAGCCAAACATGTCGTCGATTGTACACGATACAGTAAGGCGGCGTATGGCTGCACTCTCGAATAGACTGGCCGCGCTGGTGTGGTCCTCTTTTATTGCTCACATAGAAAATGAGTACGGCTTTTGATAACGCTAATCCTATCAAACGTGAAGGATCTAAGCGACCACAGATTCAATAAAAGCTACACGCACTTCGAACAGTAACTAACGAGAAGTCCAGTGAAGGAGAAAGCAAATCATGGATATGGCAGCAGCCGCAAAATTGATCCTCCAAATCATAATGGACAACGTCAGGTGGAGTTCAGAGATAAAAATGACGCAGCCATTTTTTCTAATGCAAACGCTTCTTCGTTCAAGCAACCCGAAATGAAGGCAGTTTCTGCGAAAGAAGTAGGCCCAATCGCTTTACAACCCAAAGCCACTAAAAGGATTTCAGGGGGTCACGATAGTACCTACTGCCTCAGATCCTCAATCACTCATTATCGCATGCCACAACAAAAAAACAAAAGGAAAATGCATTGCACGTATGGTAAAAGGGAAATTTATCAATAAGCAGAATCTTTTATCCTCTGGAAATAGCATAAATATTTTCATAATTTACTACCATCCAGGGCGCATGTTTGGAAGACACACATAAAAATCCAGCACCACCGAAGACTCAACGTGTCAACAACATTCTGCTAAGTGAAACAACGCACTCATTAACAGGGCGAAAAAGATCATAAATATGATTTGATATACTATAAAACAGCAAATAAACTACTATAATTTGGCTTTGACGTGTACGTACTATCTTCATAGCAAACAATCATTGAAAAGATGAACAATTCGTAATGTCCCAAACTTAGGCGGATGAAGAATGAGTCTTCGAGTCACTGATTATGCGACAGACAGACGGACAGGGCAGGCAGACGCCACAATATTAGCTACTTTTTATTTGTGATCACAACCTCGGGCCGAATTTATCACAGTCAGTCGTGTTGTGCCTCAAGCAGTCGCGAAATCGGAGAAAGTCGAGAGAAGACAACTGCCGTCACATCAACTTCATCACGCTTACGTAATATCCCCTAAAACTTAAAACGCCCTCTTATCGCCTGTTGAGCATTAGCGAACACGGTCCATCCTTACTGTACCTACATGTAAGAGCACTTTCTAGCTACAATTGAATGGTTGAAACGAAACTTGCAAAAGCATGGGGAGAGAAAAGGGTCTGAGTGAGTAGCAAAGGCGTAGCATATGTACCAACAATACATAATATTGAAAGAATGTACCGTATTCGTTAACCATAATCAATGCAAGGTTAATTACGAGAATGGTAGAGAATGTAAGCATCGATTAGTGTCAATCACGCTCCGTATTATGCAAGTTGCGGTATGTAAGAACGTACATATGTACAGTATATAGTAGTACAAAGTATGTACTATACATACCTGTTCATGCCGGAATGGAATGGTCAGCTCATGTACCGGCTAAGAGGTCATTCAACGTATCTTCCAAGCTGGCACAACAAGGCAAAGCGCGAATATGCTCCATGTAAAAGCTGAACTCCGCACAAACATACCTGCAAACACAAGCAACTGAATAAAGCGCTAATTCTAGTTGGGCGGCGATTTCGCTGGGTGTCGTCGATATACCCGGCGTTTGTTGTGGATGTCACGCGAATGGAACTTTTTTCGCTCGCGTGTCGCATGACACCACGTAACAAACGCCAATACAACAGGCTTGCGAAAATGCTTCGAAGAAGCCTCGATTTAGCGGCTACAGTTAACCCACTCACTCACCCGTATCTGACACTGTCCTGCGGGGTGATATTCAACGCTATCAACTCCTGCTGAAGAGCTTCCTTGAAATTCTCATGAATACGAAGAAACAGTTTCTAAAACCAGCCAATCATACAAGAAGTTAGTCACTGTTTCGACCAAAGACTGCATACTAGAACAGTCCCGTGTGCTGATGCTCACTCACTCTTATTTGGGCCGGCGACAGTATGCCGTTTAGGCTGTCGTAGAACTTGCGCATATGCTTGCAAATTTGGGCGAAGCTTGACGAAGGCACAGTGTTCTTCAGCTCCCACTAAACAAAGCAGCCTCCACTTCCATCTATTGCACTGTAGGCGCACACATGGCAGGATGAGTCTAATCCTGCGGTATGTATCGGGCAAACGGTGGTTCACCTTTCTGAGGCAGGTAGTGAGATGAAAATCCATTACACTTAGCAGCTTGTTACTCAGTTCCTGGATATGGTCATTGTAGTCCTGCAACAATTCCACTGCATTGGTTCCTACGTGTGCACCTCACCCACATTGATTCGTCTTGCAGGCTTACGTATGTATACACGCTGTAACTACAGTTGGACGCACCTTGAGTACTTGTGTGAAATGGCGTGACAGGTGAGCCTGAGTAGGGGGCAGATGCGCTAGGAACTGGCGCTCAGCTACGGGAATATATCGAGCGATCAGCTGCAAACAGCGAGAGGCCAACGCTGAAACACAAACGCGCCCATTACATCCGACCAACAACGAATCCTTGTATACTCCGCTAGCTACTAGATTTGCGTGAAATAGTAAAACGCTAACATTGACTTTATCCCTTTTGTCTCTTCAAACTCTCGCACTTCGTACGAAGAAACGCCGACAAGAGCAAAATGCGTCAAGCGTATCTTTTATCTTGCGCAAAACTGATTGCGGACATCTACAATCTATTAGCTAACGGACGACAATACTTGCCCTGCCGTGCCCTGCCATCTGCTGGTGCCCATTTATGCAAATTTTTCGATACCGAGATTCTTGGCGCTGATGGTTTTGAGTCCGACGAGCTGCAAGGCTCCGGCGCCGAGAATGAGCTGACAGGTGCGAGAGTTGAAGTTCTTCAGCAGCTCCACCAGACGAGGCAGCAGCTCCGCAGCCACACAGCCACAGCCCAGACACTCCACCGCCTCGCAGTACTGAGCCACCATACGCAGCAACAACAGAGCCGTCCTAAACACCATCCACACCACTACCACTGTGCGCGCACGCACAGACAAAAGCGTTACACGAGCTAGGTAATGTATGTATGTACATCTGTGTACGTGCGTATTGCTGACACGCACGCAGTCATAATAGCACATAACATACCCGACGACGGTATACTCTTCTCCGTCTACGATCAGAGTGGGCGCAGGAGGGGCGGCGGGGACTTCTCCTTCGGCTCTGGCCACATCCTCCAGCCTGCCCGTGCGCTCAGAGCAAGAGACGATCTCCTGGAAGAGCCAAGGCACCTCCGCCGCCCGCCAGTACTCAGAATCCAGAATCGCCCTACAAACAAACACAATCCTTCTCCCTCTCTCTCTCTCTCTTGCATATTCCGAAAGATCTTAACCAGCTCCGATATGGTCTCGCCCACTAGCCCCGCGGGAGGCCCGGAATCGAAAGGAAGCGCCGGCGGAAACAGGAGAAAACTATTCATTCGACCGCCCTTTCAGGTAGCCCGCGGGTGGTCCGGGGGCTGAGCGGGCGAGCTCAAATCGGAGCTGGTCAAATAACTTTACTCTGCTACTCTACCGCGTTCCAAACAAGCAGCAAGGAAGAGATGGTAAGCTGGGCACGAAAGACACGTTCTTACCCCAATTTCGCCTTTCGATCTTCGTGAAAACTGGCGGCGAACTTGGCGCATAGAGTCTGGAGACAGGAGCGCAAGACGACGGCTTTCTTGCCCACGCACAGTCCGTCGCAATCCGACGCGAACGCCTCCACTCGCAACGACAGAAGACGAAACTGCTCCAAGCTCAGTCGGTCCAAGAAACCGTCCTGCAACATATAATAAGGATACAACTGTTCTCATGCTTCTCGTACATGAGAAAGAAGAAGGAATGGGCTGAAGAGCTCTGCGCTGACTTTGGAGCGGGCGTTGACGACGCGCACGCTTCTCTCCTGCGCCAGATGACAGGCGTGATGCGTGGTCTCCGCCAGATTCTCCCGCAGCTGCACGTACTCCCCTTCGTCTATCACTATCGAGTCCACATCTGCGCACCTTCAACAGCAACACACACAGCCTACATACATACATATACATATACATACATACATACATACATACAATAAAATAACGCATGCAATGCTAAGTAATGCACGCATGCTGGTGATGGTGTTGCGCAGCTTACACAGGCGCCTTGAGATGTTGAGCTAGCGGCAGAAAGCGATGTACGAGAAGCTCTTCCTCCTGCTGCTGCTCTGTCTTCTCCAATACTGCATCACCCGACGACTTCCGCTTCTCCATAGGAGGAATGTAGGTAGCAGAAGCTGGAGGCAAGCAGCGTCCTCCGGCGATGTCCACAACATCCAACAGAATCGCCTCCATCGCCTACGCAATAGCAGTGGAAATGGGCTTGGTCCCATGCAATATTGTAAAAGACAGATATTCTAAACGTACACTGCGTACGCAAAGGCAACAGCCCTGGCGTACTAGCACTATGCGCTACACATACGTACCTCAACCTTGCGACAAAACTTTGCAAGCACAGCAAACACAGCCGTCAACAGGTCCAGCCAACGCTCGAATGACAATTGACGCATCTGGTCGGCCAGACTCCTGAAACGAAGCACACAGCCGCACGCTAATAGCTCGTATTCACAAACCGTAAATCAAGAACTCCTTTGCAATAGTGCCGTCGTACCCGATGTTTGGGTCAAAATCCGTAGCTATTTCTGCCCGCTGCAACTTATTCTTGATAGCCTACAAACAACCAGAAAATAAAGCGCTCAGGAAGAGCATACCCAACGTACAGCATCCGTACACGCAGAGATAGACACAAGTACGTACCTCACGAAGCAAATTTTTCACGGCAACACTGATCTCCTCCTTCAAAACTTGAGCAAATCGATACTCCTTCACTCGCAAAAGCCCCATCACCACAGAACTGAGGTGCTGCTGAAACACCAAACAAAAGGCCAAAGAATGCCACGACATGGCCGACACAAGACCAAAGAGATCTCATCGTCAACAACACTTCCGTTTATTGCCCCCATTACGGGGACTTTTCCAAAAACGATACCCATTTTCGTCACGGGCGCTCTAAATAGCGCGCTGGACTGAATACCAACCTTAGGTGTTGGGTATATAACCGCCTAACACATCGGAGACAACTGTTCTGATTCGCCATCGAAACATCAGTTTTGCGAGTTTACCCAGAGATCACGTGGCGAACGTAGTGACGCCCTGCGGAGAGAATAAAAATCCATATCAATAATTTTGCTAACTACGCTGCCACGTATTGCCGCCATCTTCTATTTTATTATTTCCAAATCATGCGAACAGCCAGCCACATAGGCTACGTAATAAAGATGAGGTACGAACTGAATGCATCATACCGAGTACACAAAGTACGTCATCTTTGACATTTATATCATCGTTTGATCTGCCACGACCGCGTACGTATGGATAAGTACTTACGCATACCTCCTCAAAGATGTGTGAGTCGTCTGTTAGCGGCCTATTGAGTTCTGTTTGCAGATATCGCACAAACTCCTCTTGTAGCATCTTGCTTATCACATTTTGAATTTCAGCCAGTTGCAAGCTCAAATGTCTGCACGCAAAAAAAGCAGTGAAATCATCCATTCGCAGCTGATCAAATTTTACTAAATAGATTACAGTTGTGCGCGCTGTATGTATGCACACGTAGTAGTTACCTAAAGCTGACGACTCCCTTGAGCTCTTCAGCTAGAACATCCTGCGTTGTAGCTATCACATCCAACGCACCCAAAAAGTCCAGCGAATTCAGCAGCATCTGCACTGTAGGCTGAGTTTCCTTGACTGTCGCAATAAGGCTCAGCTAAAACAGCAATGCATATCGATCCATATCCTAATAATACAATATGTGGATACAGAAACATGGGTATTGCACAAGCAGGTAAAAGACGCACAGCAGCATACAGGCAGCAATGCCAAGGCAATACCTACAGTGAGTACACTTACTACCTTTTCTAGGAGTAGGCTTTGATTCCTTCTCGCTTGTTGTAAGGCCAATAGACGAAAGGCTTTGGACACTAATGCGTCGTCAATTTCTTTGATACGATTTCTGCACGCAACGAGTCCAATGAGAGCCCACGTTATCGCATGTGCCGATGCGCAGCCAGACAGTATCATGCATACGTACATACCTTAGTTTTTGCACAGCGTATTTGGTCTGAGCCAGATATGTTTGCAGTTCGTCGTGAGATGTCATGGCACGGAAGAATGTACCAGATCTGGAGGCGATCTGCTGCGATATCTGAGCCTCAACCACGTCCAAATAGTGCGTCAACTAAACATAAACGTCCATTGAGAGAACGCAGCCACATAATTTCGTATACGTGGGCAAAATTACACAAGCAACGTACTAAACTTGTGTGTACACATGTACAAAGCAAATCACCTTTTCCTGCAGCATTTTGTTCGGCTTCAGCTTCATTTTCTGCCTCCGTACAGCGGGTGGAGTCGGCTTCTGCTGTTGTTGCTCTTCAAAGAAAGGGTTATTCGGGGCGAAAGAGGCAGTGGATGCAGATGGAACGACCTGCCATTCCGCTTCGTCCTCCTCCTCCTCGTCCAGAAACGGATTCTTGCCTCTTCCACCCACATCTGGCTCCAAATACACTGCGCCAAATGTCTCCGGGTCTTCCAAAGAGAAGGTGGAGCTCAGAAAAATCTACAACAAACATAAAAAGTATAGGTTAAAAACGTACATCATACA